>BQNB010001789.1:0-93592 GCA_026074375.1 Tanacetum coccineum | reverse complement strand
ACCACCTTCACCCCTTCACCATCATAACAGCCACCACCACCACCCTTCGCCCGCTGCCACCATCACTATTTAAATTAGAAATCCTAAATCAAAATCAACACTCAAACTAAAACCCAAAATCAAAATCAAAACAAAACCCGGAATAAAAAAAACAAAAAAAAAAACTTAAATCAAAATTAACACTGAAATTCGAATTGAATTTTTACCATGTACACATGTGGTAAAAAAATCACATTACCATAAACTTTCAAAGCAAAATGGCCCTTAAGAAACTGTTTGAAACAAAATATATTAACAAATCCAATTGAGGAGAAATAGGCTACACAGTCTAAGGGACTCGATGTCCTCGACTTGGGCGTTCTCCCAGGTACTAACAAGTTTCATAAGAGGCCTCCATATACAGCAAACTTTTTAATTGTTTATTATCTGCCTACAAAATCGTGTATCTCATTATGTTAAAAACATGTACATTCAGATGACCCCTCTAAAATGATAATCACATTGAATATTCTTCTTTGCAGCTGCACATACGATTGACAGGAGTGCATATGAATCACTGCAATATAGACTATACAACTACAAAGGAACAAAGAAACCTGTTGGTACATTTTGTGTTATGGGTTTGAATTGGATTTGGATCGCTTGTTGGGCCGGCCAGCAAGTTGTAAATGGGTTGGATCTTGTACTAAATCAAGTGATTTGGATGGTTTCCTGCACAAATAAAGATAAGAAAAAATTACATGTTTCGTCCCTATGGTTTATACCAAACATCAAGTTTCATCCCTATTTCATTTTAATTACACTAGTCGTCCTTAATTTTGAAACTGGTAACGCTGGCCGTCCCTATTTTGGATGGTCGTTAACTTTTCTCGTTAAGTCTAATTATTAGAAAGGTATTTTGGTCTTTTTGCTCCTGCCACCACCATAGGGACGAAACGTGTAATTTTTTCTTATTATTATTATTATTATTATTTTTATACGAATCAACTTAAAAAAAATTATATGAAACAACTTTAAAAAAAAATTATACGAATCAACTTAAAAAGAATTTTAAAAAAAAATAAATTTTTTTTATTTCGGTTTCAGTTTACGAGCAATAATAAAGGAAAAAATTTAAATTTGTTTTGATTTCGGTTTCAGATTACGAGCAATAATAAAAAAAAATTAAATTTTTTTTTTAATTTCGGTTTCAGTTTACGATCAATAATAAAGAAAAAAAAATTTTAAAATTAATTTTTTTTATTTCGGTTTCAGTTTACGAGCAATAATAAAAAAAATATTTTAAAAAATTTTAAATTTTTTATTTCGGTTTCAGTTTACCAGCAATAATAAAGAAAAAAATTTTTTTATTTCGGTTTCAGTTTACGAGCAATTTTATTTTGGTTTCAGTTTTACGAGAAGAAAAACAATAAGTCGCGGTGTTTTTTAAATTTTTTAAAAAATTGCTCGAACTAAAACCGAAATAAAAAAATTAATTTTTTTTATTGCTCGTAAACTGAAACCGAAATAAAAAAATTTAAAATTTTTTAATTTTTTTATTATTGCTCGAACTGAAACCGAAATAAAAAAAAATTTAAATTTTTAAATTTTTATTTATTATTGCTCGTAAACTGAAACCGAAATAAAAAAAATTAAATTTTTTAATATAAGAAAAAATAATAATAATAATAATAATAAGAAAAAAATACACGTTTCGTCCCTATGGTGGTGACAGGAGCAAAAAGACCAAAATACCCTTTTAATAATTAGACTTAACGAGAAAAGTTAACGACCATCCAAAATAGGGACGGCCAGCGTTACCAGTTTCAAAATTAGGGACGACTAGTGTAAATAAAATGAAATAGGAACGAAACTCGATGTTTGGTATAAACCATAGGGACGAAACATGTAATTTTTTCTAAATATTAACATGCCGACGATCAAACATGAAATTTTTTTAAACATGAAATGATATAGGCATATATCTGAGTTTAGTGAATCAACAAAACTCACTTTGATTGTAGATGGTTCTTATCTTCTATTAATGATATGACAATAACCTTTTTTTTCTTAAAGATTCTTGTAATATATCATTCTTGCATATTCATGCCTTGATCACCCTTTCACCTTTATGTTACAAATATATATTTATTTCTTATCTCTTTTGATTCTAGCGTAATAGATTGGAGTTAACCCTTTTTATACTAAAAACATGGTTAGTCATTAGACCTAAAGTTTATAGATTGCCACTCATAAGAAATATATGATATATATCTTGGTTCAACTTGGGCTTGATGTCCACGTTGATAAGTAATCGACGTCATATGTGTAAGAAGACTTGCTCACTAAGCTTTATTTATTTTGTGCTACGATATTATGTTAGCATCCTTTTAATAATAGACATGCAAGTGTAACTTATTTTAGACAAGATCGTATGCAACGTTATTTATATTAGTTGATCGACAAGTGGGTCGTTACAAATATAGACCGTAAACGAATAGACGGGTAGGTGCAAAATACCGGGTTATATTTTAAAAGACCATATACTCCACATCTGCATCTTCACAGTATAACCCTCTTTTTCAAGAGTACCTAATGAAATTAAACTTCTTCTTAACCCTGGAACATACCAAACATCTTCTAGCATAAAGCTTGATCCATCATGCAACTGTATCTTCACTTCCCTTGCCCCATTGATAGTGCATGTCATGTTGTCACTTAACTGAACTAAACTACCATCAACAACATTAAAGACATACAAGAAATCGCTCATATGTTTCATATGATAAGACCCACCTGAATCTATTACCAATTCAGTCATCTCTTCATTCCTGACTACCACCAAGGCTTCTCCAAAGTAGGCGTTACCCTCGTCATTAGAAGAATCGGAAACTTGATCATGCTTACCCTTCTTGGCGAACCCACTTGACTTTTTCATTGACCATCTCTTTTCAAACGATCCTCAGAATGACATATCAAGCAACTTTTGAGTTTACCAGTTCCCCCCTTGACTTAAAAAACCCGCAACAAAACTTATCCACCAGAAATGAGCTTTTACCTGAATGATCTGAACCTACCCCTAACATATAACCCTCACTAATTTCTTTCTATTTTTGCCTTTATTCTTTTCTTCAACTTTCTCTTGAATTCAGAGTCGCTAGAACATCCTTCATTGTCAAGGATTCCCTGCCATACAACAATTTCTCAACAAAGTTTTCATAAGACGATGGAAACAATGTAAGTAACATAAGTGCCTGATCCTGATCCTCAATCTCGATATCAACATTCGTCAAATCAAGTATCAACTTATTAAAATCATCTATATGATAGCGATTTCGTACCTGTACTCATATAGTACGTGTACAACTTCTTCTTCAGATACAATCTGTTTGCTAAGAACTTTTCATATACAGACTAGTCAACTTCGTCCAAATTCCTGCAACAGTTGTTTCCTTGGTAAACTTATCCTGTAAAACACGTCCCAAAGCCATAGAATCAGGAATGTTACGCCTTCTTCATTAAAGCAATCTTTCACCTACTTTCATTGCGCACGAGTAATGTCACTAATGCATCATCACACATCCTTGTGTACCAATACAACACTCATCCTTTATTTGTCATAACCCGAAGTCATTCTTCCCATTAAATTTTTTGATGTCAAACCTAGTTATCGAACTAGTCATTCTTCTTTAACCTTGCTAAAAACCTTGTCAAGTTGTTTCTTAACCAACTTTGCCAACAAGCCTCACAAGGCGTGTACAATATACCTTTTTGTTATTGCAAACCCTTCTTGCAAATCAAATTTATTAAAGAACCCTAAACCCTCGATCCCAAAACAAGAAACCGAGCCGTCACTTAATTAAAATCTTGAATCGCAAGAAGTTTTATAATAAGCTTGACACTTCAATACACGTTTTTGACAAAACAAAAATTGACAAATCAAGCCTAGATATCCTAAACTTGATTACTTCAAAGCGATTTTAGAAATCCTAAAATCAAAGTCAAAATTCCACCACCTTTGTAGTAAATTACGTAGGTAGAAAAAAAACAAACCTTTGTCACTATTCTTCCTTTTTATTCACGTGATTTTAAAACCATAAAACCTTCAACCTCTTGATCGATCGTTACTCCAAAACTGATTCGAAACCTGAAACCCGATCAAGCACTCGATCTTCATAGACCACAACTAACATATGGTTCTTGATACTACTTGTTGGACAATTACGACAACAAACTCGAAGTTCGATCGCGAAACGCTAGATCGCGAGTTGTATCAAGCACAAGTAGCAAACACGAGAGACTACAAAAATCGATAAGAATATGCACACAGTATATCCTCAAACACCCTTTTATTAAAAACCTAATAAAGCTTACAGTTTGAAGAAGAATGAATAAAACTAGCATCCCTCATGATGTGCGGTCATCGTAGGACTTCTACACGAGAAGTTTTACAACTCCCTAGGTAGTGCACCTAATCGTTGTAGTGCAGTATAGGCAAGACTCGAGGTTGGTTTATTCGTTCACAAGGAAAAAAGAACTATCGAGAAATAGGTTGGCGAAGCGCTTATCACGTCTAAACAGAATTTTAGAGGTTGAAGGAATATTATTTTTGTATTTTTGTATTTTTGTATTTTATGAAAGCAGGTAAAATTATATATTAGAGAGAGGTTTGGTTTTAGCTATTTAAACTAAATAACAACTACGCTAATGGTGATAATAATAAGATAAAAGATTGTCTATTTAATCATGTATTACTCCCTAGATTATTGCTTCTCCTAGTGTTGTTCAATGCACCCTTGTGAAGATCCTTTTCCTAAAGCATGAACGAATTTACACGAAACCCGCCGTCTACTTAATATGCGCTAGAGCACGCACATGCAAGGTATATAAGACTATTACAACGGAAATAAGAGTTTACAAAGTGCAATGTGAAAATAATAAAAAGTGATCAACGACATAGTAGGGCAAGGTATAAAAGACTTGTTACCCGATGGTATCCATTTCTACACAATCACAAGTTTCCCTAACATATCAACAACGATACAGACAAAAGCTAGTTTCTAAGACCTAACGTCACTCCATCACAAGATGCACCATCACTAAGATCTACTACAATTCTAGGTTTCATAAATCATAAATAAACATAATGATAGGTTTTAAGCCAAGCATGTAACAAGAAAAAACAAACAATAAATCAAACAACCATAGACATATGAATGATTTAAGTAAACAATCCTTGATTAAAACAATGAATAGGAAGAAGTATATATAGGGTTTTTAGGGCCTAAAAATGCGTCTCCTAAAGCTGCTAAAACGAACTAATGGTTTGTACTCAACCATCACACCACCTCCAATCCCCCACCCCCCCCGCATCTAAACCCTTGTATCTTTTTATTCTCAAGTTACACATGCAAAACCCTAAATTCAGGTTTGTATATATAAGAAAAACGACGCGACGGCGTCTCGTTTTAGTCGTGACGACATCGTAAAATGAATCTTCTAGATCTGTATTTGAGTCGGTGCGGGCTGACGCCGTCATGAATGTTGTGACGCCGTCACCTGATGAGTTGTGACGGCGTCGTGTATAGCTGGTGACGCCGTCTCCAAGCTCTGTGAGCACAAATCTTCAAGAGTCTTGGTGTTGGTTCGTAATCTCGTCCGTTCCTTCTCCAAATGAGCCAAAGTCACGTGTAATTCATCCAAATGTCGTCCAAATGAGAAATACCTAAAAAAGAACAATTAAGTACCTATTTTAGGCATATATGCACGATTTTGGGGGTTAAATGACCCTGAAAAAGTGTATAAAATGACACCTCATCAAATACCCCTACACTTGGGATTTGCTTGTCCTTAAGCAAATAGGATTTTCTACTTAGACAATAACAATATGAGGGGTCACTTTACCTACTCTTTAAACATATTCTACAACATAACCTTCTAGACCTTATAATTAAAAGCACATAAAATATATACTAGCACACCTCACATAAGTTTTTAAGATATCTCTCTTTCCCACTCGGTGTATAATGAATTAAAATCATAAGGTAAAACAGAAAATCACACACCTACCTGTATAGCAAATAAATAAACAATAGGCTGTAGAATGATCAAACCTCCACCGTTAGGTGTAAGTATCATTCATTACTATCTAAGAGGTCTTTTAAAGGGTTGTGGGGTGTAGGTGTAAGATAACATATAATGGAAATGAAAACGGATAGGATACATTTGGGTGGTGACTTTGGGTGAATTTGAGGTGGAAGGGTTAGCTAATTATTTACAGGAATACACTCCGGATTTGGTTGCTAAGCAAGCCTCGCACGAAGATATACAACTCTATACAACACCCTACTCCAATCTCTTTTTCTTTTTTCTTTGTCTCTTTTTTTTGAATAACAGAATACATCAACATAGGTTTTAAACACGTACCCTACACATGAGCTTTTACACCTCGATATTTACTATCTAACTATGACACCCCCGATTTGTAGATGGAGTCAAAATAACATTGGAAACATTTGACAAACATATGGGGGTATTGACTTAACTTTTCTTTCCTATTCTTTCACGGAATAAATACTATCATGAATCCCAATCGTCCCAAAACTGTATTTACAAGGATAAGGACTTAGCAACCGTGTACTTAATAATCAACTTGGGTTAAACACAATAATATACTAAAGATGAGTACATAAAAGGTAGGCTAAGGCTATTTGGGTGTAATGATTGGTTTAAGGGTGATAATGCTCTTCATTAATAATCTAGAATCCACCAGAAAATTACAAGAACCGTGAAAAAAGGAAAGGCTCGGGAGGTTTACTAGGTATCTTCCACCTACCCTAAAGGTAGTGCAAGCAAGGGTGTGAGATAGTTATATGATCGGTGTGACCATCAAAACAATTACAGGTTTAAAACATGGGTTAATCCTAGTGCCTCTTATCAACCAAATCCTAATACTTACTATGCGGTCTCAGGATGCATCACTAAAGCGAGTTCTAGAATTTAATATACTACCAGTACACTCTCATAATCCTAAAATAACCGATACCAATGTTCCAAAAAAGGCGACGAAACCACGCATACACATCCGTAACAATGGAATAGACACACATGATTGCTCAAAATTCCACCCCCACAATGTGAGGTTCCCCCCTACACTTAAGTTGAACATTGTCCCCAATATTCTCTAGAAAAAACCGTTAAAACAAATAAAAGGAAAAGAAAACAAGGAAAAGAAACTAGTACTCCCCCGGTTTACTCAATAATGGAGAAGAAACATGCGATAACTAGTTAAATTGTCCTCTAAGAATTATCCAATGAACCTTCCTAAGAACTTCCAAGCTTCTTCTCATCAAATATAACCTGTAATCAAAGACAAAGACAACTATCCTATCCATAAACATGCGTTTTTACCAAATATACAATGTGAATTTAGGGTTCAACTCGATAGATAGGATGAAAGAATTGTTAAACTCATTAGGTTTTGCAGGTTTATAACAGAAGAACACATATATTAAATGTTACGCAAGTTTTATTTTCAAAAATAATTAAAAATTTAAAGTTTTCTGGACCTGGGCGTTTGACGCCGTCAGGGTTGGTGTGACCCCGTCATAGGTGTCATGGTGACGGCGTCGCGTGTTAATCGTGAAGCCGTCTCCACAGTTTATGAAAACGAAAATTTTGTTTTTGATGAAAAAAATTTCCTGCGACTTGATTACATAATCCAATTCCTGTATAAAACGCTGCAAAAATCTTGAAGTTTAACAAATTCATCATATTACTCAAAAACTAATAACGCCGAATTAAATCTAACAATTTATTTAAGATGTTTGAATTTGGCTCACAACTGAATGAATTCCCCTACACTAGTGTTTGCAAAATACCTTGAATGAAATTAAGGACAGGATAAAGACATATATACATGAATTACAAATAGTTTCAAACATAATACAACAAATTATAAAGAAATAAAACACTACTTGAAACACTCCTAATATGGCGGAAAACTAAATTGCGGGTTGCCTCCAATAACCGCTTTTCTTTATTAACGAGTCTTGTAGCTAGACTCGAAGTCACACGTCCTTACGTGACTTCTCCTCCATCATCCACTCCTTCCTTGGTTGCAACAAGAGTGGGACGTTCGCCTTTGAAATTTTTGCTCCTCCATTGGTTAAATTGCATCTCCCATTCCAAGTGAAGCTTTATATTATCTTCCCATTCAAGGACTAGCCTATTTACAGTCATGGTAGGGGCTATGGGCTCTATGTCGTTTCTTACCCCTTTGTCAGTCACATCAGAGGGATCACATATACTATGGAAACTTACCTTATGCTTTCCTGACCTTAGAGTTATTGTGCCAGTATCAAACTTAATTGAGGCCTTGGCTGTTGTCAAGAATGGTGTTCCTAAGATGAAAGGCCTATTTTCATTTTCCTTGATATCCAAGATCATAAAGTCTACGGGGTATATGTGTTCAGCGACTTCTACTAATACATCCTCAACGATTCCTAAGAGGTAAATGTATGAGTAGTTAGCTAGTGAGAGATGTCTGTCTCAACAGGCCTTTCGTCGGTGAGTTTCATGTAGGTGGAGTAGGGCATGGCGTTCACGTCGAACCCTTAATCGATGAGGGCGTTTACGTGCTTAAGGTTCCCTATGCTGTAAGGTATTTCAAAATTCCCTCTGATGTCCTCCTTCTTTGCTATCTTTTTCTTGAGAATCGCATCATAGGCAGTAACCTCTTCTCTTGACCCCAGTAATACTTTATACTTCCTCCTTCCATTTTTTTTCTTTCCAGCTTGGGTTCTTGACCGAGAGTTATTGAATATGTTGTTGTTGACAAGCCCCTTTATTAGCTTTTCATTGATCTTGCTTTAGGTAATATGTGACAAACTGAGAACCGGGTGCTTCCACTGCTTCTTCGCTCTCAGAGGTTTTGATTGATTTGTTTTTGGCCCCGTTTTCAACTTCATTTATTTTCTCGACCTCCATAACTGGCGTTTCCATTTCTGTTTTGATAAGCTTCTCAGCATTGTTGGGTGTCACCTTCGTCCTATTACTCCCTTCTTCTTCTCCTTTTGTCAGAGATATAGAATTTACATTCTTGGTGACGGGGAATCTGGCTTCTTCTCTTATTAATACTTTCTTAATTCTCGGGGTTTTCTGCTTTCTTTTATTATTCCTTAGTAGCTCGAACATTCAGTCATCCTACCATTGATCTCCTCGCGTTGCTTGAAAATGGTGTTCTTAAATCTTTCCATCCTTTAGCGGTGTGCGCTGCCATGGAATCCCGTACTCAAGCTTTAAAAGTGGTATCTAATGCTTTGTTGAGGGCTTGGACCTGTCATTTATGAAAAGCAAAAGTGCTTATATTGGTGGTTCTATTTTTGATTTGCAGACGGATTTCGATGACTGCATTGACGTCGCCTTGGGGTGGTGCTGAGCTTTGTGTAGGCGTCGGTCGTGACCCTTTATAAGCAAAAGTTGATCTGGTCTTCAAGCTCGAGAAGTCTTCGTTCAGGTGTTTTTGGGATGCCTTGAGGTGTAGAAATGGCTTTGACCAGTTTGACAAATTCTTTTGTTTCATCCCAACCTTCATGGTCGTAGAGGGCGAGGTTCTCAATAATTTCTCAAGATTTGTCGGTATTCTTATTGCAGAGTTTGCCGCCGCCGGCGCGGTCAATTTCGCACTTAAGATGAAAGGAGAGATAATCATAGAAAATTTACATTTGAAGCCAACGATCAATGCCATGGTGAGGGACTTTTTAGAGTAAGTCCTTGAAACGAGTCCATGCTTCAGATAGAGATTCTCCATGATGTTGTTGGAACATCAGGATATCGTGCGGAGTTTTTATGGTTCTTCCCGATTGGAAAAAATAAGCAAGAATCGGTATGAGATCCTCCCATGTAGAGAATTGAATCCTGCTGGAAGGCGTTCAAACCAAGTTGCTAGCTTGATCGCGAAGGAAAATTGAAATAAACGCAGGCGCGTTCTTTCCCTATTTCCACCATCAAGGTCAAGTGAGTCCACTAGTTTAAGGAAATCCTTAAAGTTTTGATTTGGATCCTCGGACCGAAGTCCGTGGAATGAGCATTGCCCGTTTTTTGCACCCACCGATGGTGTTGGCAGCGAGGAGGTACCTACGTGGTTCCCTTCGGAGCTCGATGGTATTCCCTATAGCCCTCGTGCTTGGTTTAGAGTAATCTCCTACAGTACGGATTGGATTCTCGTCTCCCTAGGTGGTTGACGAGAATGGGTACAAATCAAGATAACACGAAAGAAAAAGATAGACACAAGAAAGCTAATGTGGAAATTAAATTCTCACTCGAAAGGATTCAAGCGAGTAAACTAAGCTAAACTATGATCAGAACCTAACTATTCCCCGACAACGGCGCCAAAAACATAATGTGTGGTCGTCGTAGGACTTCTACAACGATAAGTTTACAACTCTAAAAACTCCATAGGTAATGCACCTAATTGTTTTATGTAGAATGGCAAGACTTGAGGTTGTTAATCATTCACTCAGAATAGGTAGGGAAGGCTTGATCAAGTCCTAAACAAATTCTAGCGGTTGAAGGAAGATTTATTTTTTTGTATTTTTGTATTTTATGAAAGCAGTAAAAATCATATGATTGAAGAGAGGGTGGTTTTAGCTATTTAAACTAAATAACAACTACGCTAAATGGATATAACAATAAGAAATAAAAGATTGGTGTCTAATAATCATGTATTACTCCACTAAATGCATCTCTAGTATTGTTGCCTTGTCCACCCTTGAGATGATCTGTGAAACTATTTCCTAAAGCATGAACTAATTACAGAACCCACACGAACCGCCGTCTACATAGTAATGCCGCTAAAAGGCAACACACATTCAAGGTATAATAAGACTATTACACGCTCTAGAGTTTACTAGTATATGTGATATTTATAAAAGTGGATCAACAAAATAGGGGCAAGGTAATTATGAAGACTGTTTACCTGATGGAATCCTTGTCTACACAATCATGTTTTCCCTAGAACATATCAACAACGATACGACAAAAGTTTGTTTTATCTAAGACCTAGACGTGTACATCCCATCACAAGAAGCACATCACTAAGAGCTTACATTCTAGGTTTCATACAATCATAAATAAACCACAAAATAGTTAGCCCCCCCAAAAGCATGTTAAAGATAAAGCAGCGAACAATAAATCAAACAACACATAGACATATTAAATGATTAAGTAAACCTTACTTGATTAAAACATGAATTGGAAGAAGTACAATAGGGTTTTTAGGCCCTAAAATCGTCTCCTAAAATGAACTAGGGTTCGTAACCTCTTTTTATTTCTCAATTACAACACACTCAAAAAACCAAAATTCTGAGTTTGTATATATAAGAAAAATGACGCGACGGCATTGCGTTTTAGTTGTGACGCCGTCGTAAAATGAATCTTCTAGATCTGCGTTTGAGTCGGTGCGGGCTGACGCCGTTATGAAAGTTGTGACACCGTCACCTGATGAGTTATGACGGCGTCATGTATAGCTGGTGATACCGTCTCCAGGCTCTATGAGCACAAATCTCCAAGAGTCTTGGTGTTGGTTCGTAATCTCATCCGTTTCTTCTCCAAATGAGCCCAAGTCACATGTAATTCATCCAAATGTCGTCCAAATGAGAAATACCTAAAAAAGAACGATTAAGTACCTATTTTGGGCATACATGCATGATTTAGGGGGTTAAACGACCTTGAAAAAGTGTAAAAAATGACACCTCATCACCCCTTCATCTCTATTTATAGAGATGAGGAGGTAGAAACCTCTCTTATGTCGAATAGGAAACTTCCACAAATAACCGACTTAGAGATCCTTGTCCGTTGCAAAGGCAACTAAACAATCACCCTAGTTCTAGTCTAATTCTAATCTATATTTCAATGTACACTTAACCCCTTAACCTTTGTTTAAATTTACTCCTAATATCTTATAAGTGTGCACCTCAATAGTATGCTGTGAAGATGAATATGTGTTTCTGCTATTCTTGATTTTCTAGAAAAAAGACTCTTTATTTTTAAATCCACAAAATGACTATGAAACGAAACTAATATTTGTAATCAAGAGACTAAAAATACAAAAGATATATCCAGCCCCCTTATCACTCTCACTTTTTGCGTTAAGCACGACTGGCCTTCCTTAACTAAAGATCCTGGCTCCGCCCCTCTTGATGAGTACATGCCACTAGCATCACTGCTACTACAAGAGCCTACACAATCAAAAATAACATTACGAACTTCCAAATGTTCTGGAAAAATATACAAGAATAACTTGCTAAAGTAATCATGTGCAGAAAAGTTGACATGCCTCTACTATAAGACATTTCCTGACAACCGCTATAAAGACCAGGAGAATCCAATGTTTGATCTCCCAAGTCTGTCAATAATTCATTGAAATAATTATAACAAATCGAACTGAAAAAATATTTTGAAAACAAAGCACTATATGATGACAGACATATCAGTATACGTGTCACACCCCTACAACGGCAGAAACACGGGATGCGACGATATAGTTTCATCACACAAGTTACAAGATCATACCGTATAAAGTTTGCCAATGATCTAGATTTATAATAGTTTCACGAGATTACATTTCAGATCCAAAATATACAAGTCCTCAAAATAACGACCCAACGTGCTACGTCTTATTCCATGTACCATACTCCCCTAACGTTACCTTAGTTCGCAACACACCTGAAAATGATACTCAAAAAGGTGAACATAAAGTTGTTGAGCTTGTATGTTTGATAACAACCCAGTTGTTGTGCCACAGTTTCAAAAGGTAGACAAATGTGCAATATGACAGTGAATATATGCAATAGATCAGATACCAATGTAGCAACACATGCTATTGAAAGTTAATAGATACACCACTAATATAGATATCAATATCACGATTCCATACTACTCTTAGATCCACAGATGCACGACTAAATAATACTAACATAACAACTCCATACTTTAAATGATCCACAACAATATAAATGCCAATGCACACAAGTTCACAACTCTAAGTTCACACACACCTAATGCCTACCAGCTGGAGCTATGCATAGGGCGAAAGATCACAAGTTTGTAAGTTCACAAATCAACAGATTACAAGATCATAGGATACCTCACTATACCACATATAGTTCTTCCTGAGGTTTTGCCTTACAAGATCTTGTTCGGGTGTCCGAATATGATCCAGTCTATGACCTGTCAATAGAATGCTCTAAGATGTTCGCTAGTATCTAGTTCCTTGGTCATCTAGAATACGCGGTTAGTTCTATAAGAGATATGTGTCCATCACATACCACTTAAGCTTAGTTCTTTCAAGATTCGTCTAAGGTTCGCTTATCAGGACATGTCTAAACTATTCCAAGTAGATTTTACTTGTTTTGAGTAAGTCGGATATCAACTTACTAGAAAATGTCATGGTATCGTTTAGAATCGCATTACTTTGAACAAAGGTCACACTAGTATAAAAAGTGGATTTGGTCACACATGGGCAAAATGGAACGGCCACACATTTACATATTTATGTGACCAAAGGTACCAAAAAGACACCATTTAATAATTAGTCACACATGAACATTTTTATCGTGTGACCATTAGAACTGTATTGCCACACATTCGAACATCATGTGGCAAAAAGTAACTGTAATATTGTTTGGTCCAAAGTGAATTTTCAAACGTGATGACCAATACAAGTAAGCTTGAAGCATTGGTCATATATACATAATAAATAATGACAAATAATTGTCCACAACACCTTAACAATGTGATAAATGCCACATAATTTCCACACTAAGGTTTTGTCACACATTATTTTAGTGGTAGCCAAATTCCCGTACATATGGTTACGTAACTAATATGTGTGTCTAAAGTTTAGTTTTGTATTAGCTTCCAAAAGCTCATGTGTTAGTTCACATTTACTTCTAACACTGTGACCAAATGCAATATTGCACACCTACACGTTTTGTCACACAATCATAATATTCATAAGAGCCATTTGATGATACAATAGTCCACACAAAATACCTATTTCATCTTTAAAAAACACCATGATGGTCCACAGTACATTATTAACACTTTTTGGTCACTTTATGCTTAGTTGTATGTACTAAAAACAAAAAAAAACATGCTTTTAATGGGCGTAAATATTACAAAAGGTCGCAACAAACAATCAATATTCATAGTGGCCAATGATGATCAATAGTCCACACAAAATAACATATTTCTTTTAATTTAAACACCCTAAGGTCACACTTATTAACACATTTGGCTACTTTATCTTAATTTTATGTGACTAAAATACCCCAAAACAAACATGCTTTTGTAGTGACTAAATATTACAAAAGCCATACTAACATAAAATTCTTAGTGACCATTGATATCAATTAGTCCACACAAAATATATTTTCTTAAATTAACACCATTATGGTCACACTTAATAACACTGTTTGGCCTACTCTATCCTAATTGTAATGTGAACTACACACCCAAAAAACATGATTTGTGTGACTATATATTACAATAAGGCACACAAAAATAAAATTCATGTGCGCAATGGATAAACCATTAGTCCCAAACAAAATAACACTTTCTTCACATTAAACACATATTCGACACACTTATTAACACTTTTGGTCACTTTAGTCTAGTTGTATCTGACTAAATACCCACAACCAAACAATGTTTGTGTGGCTAAATATTATAAAAGGTCACACAACACGACAATTCATAAGGCCATTGGATGATCAATAGTCACGAAAAAAACATTAAAGCATAGAAGACTTAACACACAAAATACACATTTCTTCAATAAACACCTATGGTCACACATATTAACACTTTTGGTCACTTTATGCTTAAGTTGTATGTGACTAAATACACAAACCAAAATGCTTGTGTGGCGAAATAATACAAAAGGACACACAACAATAAATTCATGTGGCCATTTGATGACAATAGTCATGAATACAAAATAGACATTCGTCATTTTAAACACTATATGGTCACACTTATTAACATTTTTAGTCACTTTATGCTTAGTTGTATGTGACTAAATACCCTAAAAAAACATATATTCATACAAGAAAATAAAAAAAGGATTTACACCCCAGCAAAATCAAACCCCGACCTCCCTTATAGAATCAAGCAGTTAACCATCTTGCCAGAAGCAACCTATTCCATTAATGTAATGCATTTCCGTTTAAAATAGAAGTTAAAGCTTCATTGTTTTTTGGCTAGTAGCTTAAAAATGCTTATAAAAAAGGATGTTACACTCCAGCAAGAATCGAACCGGCGACCTCCCTTATAGAAGTCAAGCGGTTTACCATCTTGCCAGAGTAACCTATTCGTTAATGTTATGCATTCCTGTTTAATATAGAAGTTTAAGCTTCATTGTTTTTTGCTAGTAGCTTAAAGAGTGCTTATAAAAGGCTTATTAAATCTACTTTTTCTCCCTCTGCTTATGCAATGTGCAAGCTGCAATAACACACAAACCAGACCATAACATCACAAACTAAACAGACCAATAAAATTTCATAAGGTTTTAAAAAGTACATGATTTTCACCCATTAACATAAGTCAACCATTAAAGTTTGATTGCTAACAAACACAAACAAAGCTTAACATCTAAAAACATGTTTATAAACATGATCACCACCCCCCCCCCCCCCCCCAGCTCCACATGACACATTTCATTTCCTTTGCCTTATCTGCACAAGTTTTTGACTTCCTGGCTCCCATTTTCTTTTCAATTTCATCCCATGTAGTAACATTTGGTAGTCCCAACACATATCCTGTGACTTGTACATGGCTATACACATTTGGTTTGTTTTTCTTGCAAACTGGTACATATTTACCTTTAGACATTGCAGAGTTAGAGTCAACAATGCAATCCTTGTTTGTGTTTCTCTTGTCTGTGTTTTCCATGTCCCAGTGCATTCACTGTCTGTTCTTGGAAAGTATTTCCATGATAATATTCCTCAATTGTGTTATATCATAACTTCTAGCAATCCTTGTGTTGATGGCCCATAAAATACCAGAGCACTTGCTTTTTTTGCTGCCCATCTCCTGTCATCTGAGCTGTCAGCTAATGCTAATTATTTCTGCAAAAGAAAATTATGTTTAATTAAGCAGATTATGATCCTAACCAAAACTCGCATTTGTCAATCAAAATAACAGAGTAACCACAAATAGAAATAACATCATTACTTCATTAACCAAATACAAACCATTCTAACATAATAAATTTAGTTACAGGCATATTGTTTTATAGTAAGATAACATCTACTACCATTACATAAGGACCAAAAAACATAACATCATAAAGTAGATTAACATCACTATCCACTTCTAAGCTTCCTCTTCCCTATCTTCTCTTCAGCAAAAGGCATTGATCTTCACTTCAAAAGGTCTTTGCCTTTAATAGCAATCCTATTTTAGCATTTTCAAGCTCAAGTCCACAATTTTGTTATTCCGTACATGCTGTTTGACAATGAGTGTTTTAGTTGATGCTTGTAGCTTAGCCTTAGACCCACGTGCTTCTACTTTAGCCTTAGAAGATGCGTCAGATGCTTGTGCTTTAGCCAACATACATGCTTTAGCCTTTTTAATGTCTTTCCAATAAGGTTTTACATCACTTTCATTACATCCTGATTTTGAACCCCAAAACCTGCCATTGTCCTTGTACTCATCTGACAAATAGTGGTACCATTTGAGCAAACTCTTAGGTGGTTCTGGAGAGTCATAATCTATCTCCTCGGAAGTGCTAATTTGAGAAGTGCTATATGAAAAAAAAAAAAAAAAAAAAGGACAAAGAAGAAAAAAAAAAGATTCTGAGTGTGTTTGTCTGATCTACTATCTAAATTCACAACAATGTTTTCTACAAGTTAACAACAAAGTCTGAGCTATGCATACTTAAGAAATCTTTTCAATTAAAGCTCTGACTAATGTTGACAGCAAAATGATGTGTGGGTATGGCCTGAGGAATGGGTTGCTACCTATCCTAATATCCTTAGCAAGATCAAAATTAGTTATTTGGTTTTCATAATGAATTCCCGAACACTCCTTCATAATGTGGCTAATGCATATGGGGCCAATTTTTTAATCCAAACACCCCTAAACTGCTATATATGTGTTTAAGAATATAAAGGGATTCGAAAAAGGTTATCATTCTAAGAAACATGAGCAGATAAGCAACACACAGCAACACATATGAGCAGTTAAGCTTAAAAAAAACATATAATGGACACAACATTATATAACAACCCCAATTTTCATAAATGTTAAAAATCCACTATTACGTTAGATGATGTACAATTCTATCAGTTAAAGTATGAACACACCGTTTTTCAGGATATATTTTGCTTTATTACATTACATTACTTTTGCCAATATCCCAATATGCACTCTAACCTGCAAATAACTAAAGTTAACGGCTCAGCAACTAATATGGCAACCTATCTTCGTATATGTCAAGCAATCATCATAATATATCAAGTCAATATCACAATATCATTATTACAAAGTACATTACTCATATGAGGTATCAATTACAACATTATATCAAAACAAGCTTTAAACCATTATCGAGTATCTCTAAACCCTAATTTTGTGGAAGATTAACATCTAAAGTAAATGCACAAGCTACTAAATCATATGTACAAGTAATATAACATCTCATTTTGAAAATAATAAATCTCTTCCACGTAAAGTACAAGTCTCTAAAAAGCCTCATGTACAAGTCATTAAGCATGATCTCTAAAATAGTCGTTTTACGTCCATTTTCATTCTAATTTCTTCACCATCACTTGTGTGTAAGCTACTACACTTAATATACAATGTGTAAACCCTAATTATTCTATTCATAAGCTTTCATACATCTTTTTACACTCAAAACCCTAATTCAAAACCCTAAACCCTAAAACCGAGCTAGTTTCTAAACCATGACTCGTTTCTTCATTTTTATCCATTGTAAACTTAAACCAATACTTAAATAAGTTATAATAACATAAATTACAACATTCTCAATCATAATCCATTATCATTTCATCATTCTACTTCAATTATACAAGAAACGAATCCAGAAAACCCTAATTGTGCCCTAATTGTGATTTTGACATGTTTTCTCATTTTCAGACCATCTCATTCTCAAGTAAACAACCAAGAGTCATTATAAACCCATAAAATGAGTTTACAAACCTTTATCTATCATTAACCATCCTTTCTTCAATAATGTACGAGAATTACAAAGCTAGAAAACCCTAAAAGCCTTATATGAACCCTAATTCCAAGCTACGGCTTATTCTTTCAATTTCAACCTATTTTAACTTAAATCAACGATCAAACTTCATTGATAATACTTTATATAAGCCCTAGGATCTGTAATCCATCATTCCTAATCAAGAGTATGCAAAATATAAACCAAGAAAGTCAAGAAAACCCTAAACTCCCTAATCAAACACCTACCTTCAATTTCTTCAATTCTAATCCGTTTTAACCCAAACCAATTGCTAATCTTTGCTAATCCTTCCTATATCAGACCTTGGCTATATATATTAACTATCCTAATCATTTATACACGAAATAAAGGCTTGAAAACTTGTGAAACCCTAGTCGAACCCCAAAATAGCCCGAACCCCTTCACCATCAATTTTGACCCATTTTAAACCATTCCAAGTGCAAAAATATTATATGAACCTATTCTAGAAACCCTTAAGCAGCTTACCCACCTGCTTATACCATTCCTTGGTCAAAATTGAGAGCATATGGCCTCTCTTTTGCTTACTTCAGCCGTGGCAAGCATTGGAGGAGTCCACCTCCATAATCTACAATCCTAGCTCATACAACTCACACCATACCTCCCACATATCACATACTAGACCCTCCACACGTCCAAGAACAGATCCATGTTACCCCTTAACTCCTTTGCCTTCAAAACTACTATAAACAGGACCATTAGAATACTCTTTTAACTTGCACACACACCTCCACCTCTATAACCTTATATGCAGCAATAGTTGCTCCCTTATGATCCTAGGATCATTAAAGAAGTTCGAGAAGCGAAGCCTGAAGAATTGAAGCCCCGAAGTAAAGATACAAGGCGTACGAGTGGAAATACTACCCGAAATGACCCATTTCCACCATTTTTTTGAACTTGAACTCAAACCAAGGTTTTGAATATTCACTTCTGCTACATACACCCTATAATGTTTTCATATAACCTAAAATACTCTTGTAAAGTTTTCATAACTCAATTCATGCTTATTTTCCATTTGATCCAAAACCGTACACCCAGAAACCCTAATTTCGCGATTTTTTCTTAAAACAAAATATTATAATTATAAATATTGTTAAAATCTATCCTATCATCATAAACAAATGTTTAAAATAACAACTTTAATGGATTAATGGAAGGAATTTGAACGTAAAACCCACGCGTTACCTTTGAAACCCTAATTTGGATCCATTTTACTTTACTAGCTTAACGAATCGTTATTTTAAACTTGTGTTGCGTTAAAACTTCATATTTTAGTTTATTATAACTTAAAATATCTTTTAACATGTTAAACTAAGCTTTGCATGGGCAAATTTGACATGTTTTGTAATTAATAATCCATGCAAGGGGTCTATATCGTAAACTTTCCTAAAACTATAACTAGGAAGGGGCTGAATGATTCATTTATCAAAGTTATAACTATAGGGGTAATACTATGACACTTTTCAAAGTACAAGGTTTACTTGGTATATCTTTTAAAGTTGAAGGACCAAAGTCGTAAAAGTGCAAACCTCAGGGGTCTATTTGCAATTTCCCAGAACCCCAGGGTCTAAAATATAACATTTTGAAAAAGTATAAAACACATTTAAAACATTACCAGACATAACTTTAATTAACGCTTGACGTGCTTACATTTTCAAGATATTGAGTAAAAATTGTCTTAAAACCGCTATGTTATAACTATTAATATTCCATCTATCAATGTCTTCAAAAATCATGTCTCGGATTCATATCATACCACAATACTAGGGAGCTTCATATTAAGGAGTTTCATCTTGGTATTACGTTTTGACTGAGTTGTTGGGTTTACGATTTAAAGTACCCTAGCTCCTCAAACATTTACTGAATGACTTCTGAATTATGATGGCCCGAACGGTGTTATGATAATCTTTATATCAAAATCAACATCGATATCCAAAAACTTGTATATATTCAATCAAACTAAGACTTAACATATATTCCCAGGTTGCCTGTGACGAAGCCGTTACTATCATTTCATACATTTGCTATCAATTTCCCTATAACTGTTCAGGTGAGTTCATAGCCTCGCATTTCAATCTTTTTATAAACCCGCGAGGGGGATACATGCTATAAACATGAATGCAATTAAATATCTATATTCTATTTCAATTTACTATTGCCCTAAGTAACTGCTTTGCCTTTAAGTCCCCATAATCATGAACCGTTAATTACTCTCCGTAGTAAGCGCGAATGATGTGAATAGATCTATTTGGGCTGGACTCCCCGATTGGTGTACCCAGTTACGTGTAGCCAATTGCACATCATTAGAAATCATGCGGGTATTTTGGCAAAGGTACCCGCAGGGGCAATAACGTATCACCATACCCTAAGGCTTCGGATTCATGAGCTAATGGCAATAATAAATATGTTTTCAATACCGGCTGTATATCAACGTAACCCGAATATTGCATTTGCATTCAAATTATATTACTTAAACCTATGGATTTCACTCAACCTTTGTGTTGACTTTTTAGCATGTTTATCTCAGGTTATTGAGCAATATACGACACGAAGTGGCATGGACTCGAAGATGGCTAAACTTGTTATCCTTCTCATTGTATGTAACTAGATTTTAGGACATGCCTTTGTAAAACTCTGATTTGAAATGAATGATAACATATCTTTTTGAATAATGTCGCTTTGGGTCAATTTCTATGATTTATGATTGTTGTTTCCATGAAGAAATACCCCAGATTATCATCCCTGCTTATATTGTATAAATGGGGTGTTATAGATTGGATATCAGCGCCATGGTTTTTAATAGAGAACAAGTCAAAAACTTAACCTATAACCACATTTCTTTTTCACCATCAAAGTCCTCCATGCCACTACTTCCAGATCAGTATGTAAAAATACATATCTATTATACTATTATATAAATAACTTATGTTATTTACAAACTA
The DNA here is from genome assembly GCA_026074375.1 of Tanacetum coccineum. NCBI lineage: Eukaryota > Viridiplantae > Streptophyta > Magnoliopsida > Asterales > Asteraceae > Tanacetum > Tanacetum coccineum. The sequence continues at coordinate 72,388 of BQNB010001789.1, read as the reverse complement.
GGTTGTTAACAGAACGATGTCTTCCCCCAATCGCTCTACTTCTGATATTGAGGATGCTTTTTCCTTTATGAATATTCTTAACTATACTTCGGTCTCATCGGATTATTTCCCAGCTTTATCGGAAAGCAGTTCTTTTAACTCTTCGAAAGACTCTAAAGATAATATGATCCAACCAGTATTCTCACCTTTCTACAATAATCCTTATTTGAAGAACGTACAAGCATTTTATGCTAAGGAATTACCTATTTCATCACCAGATCCTATTACTCCACCACTATTTAACTCTATCTCTCGGTAATACCACCCTCAACACTATTGATCCTCGATATTTCTTTGTTCCTGAAGAACTATTACCATCTAAGAAGCGAATCTGTTCCTCATCTTCTTCCTCAACTACGTTATCTAATTCATCCCGGAATCAAACCTGTGATTTGGTATCACCATCTTCCTCAGTTTATACTCCTACCCCACCTCAAGTATTTGAAATAGGAAAATGTTCAGATAAGATGTATCTGAAACATCATGAGAAACAAGTCGAAGATATTTTGAATTACTTAGATGAACTCTATCTTCACCACATCGAGAAAATGGAGGAAGGACGTATTGATAGAATGATCATACGAAGGAATAGTGACGAACTAAAGACCGAACTCAGATTATCAAACTTCAAAAGAAGCAGTTAGGGCAAAAGGATAAGATTGCCTTTGCTTACTACAGAATTTCCGATCTTGAACAAATCATTGAGAAAATCCAAGCTCGTCACCAAACAAATCAGGAAGATCTTTAGGATGTCATCTACCGGCTCAGAATCAACAAACTCTTAGAATAGTTATAGCTTTATCCTAGCCATGGATGTGTGGTATAAAATACAACTGCTTGTCAAATCTTGACTATGTACAGTAAGAAGGCAAGTTATTTATAAAGGCAATCCCGTTTCATATCTTATTGTTTCCAACTTATCGCTCTTTCATCATCATTTCCACCAATTGCATCATTATCTTCGTCTTCATAAATCATACCATAACCCCTAAGTGCTTAAAATTCAAAAATAAGCATTTCTCTTTAAGCATTTTAAGCATCACATTCTCTTTTATAACTTAGGATATCATTCTTACTACGCGTTATCTTATGTTGATAGAATGCCTCCCAAAAGGACGTCAACATCTGAAACATCGGCCATAACTTTAGCTGCCATCCAGCAACTGATTAATGATGGCATTTCCTCAGCTCTAAAAGCACAAGCTGCATCAATGTGCAAGTGATAGAAATCCCAACTCTGAACTAAAGAAAAAACTCTGTAAAAGAACAGCGCTTACGAGAAATTTATAAGTAACCAACTTTCCTACTTCAATGGTACGGACGAAGCTGTTGGTCTCATTCGCTGGTTTAAACAAACTGAATCAATATTTTCTCATAGCAAATGTGCCAAAGAGGACAAAGTGAGATTTGCTGTTATACCCTTACTAAGGAAGCTTTGTCCTGGTGGATCCAGTCTATTGGAATAGAAGAAGCCTATAAGATCACCTGGTCTGAATTGAAAAGACTCTTGATAGAGAAGTATTGTCCTCAAACTGAGATCAAGAAAATGGAAGAAGCCATTACCATGACCCAGAAGTTAATAAAGCATGTAATGAAACACAATTCTATACAAGAAACCAATAACCATAAACGAAAGATGATAATGAAAGAAAAACCACCGACAACAACACTGCCAGATTACCATAACAAGACCCTACCGCAACAACAATCCTCATCTGCATCAAAATGGAAGGCAGGAAATCTTCAAGTCTAATGGAAACCGTGAGTATACAGGAAATCGTCATTGTTAAAAGATGCCACCCAACATCACATTAGTTCCTGTACTGTCAGTGTCGGACTTGCAACAAGGATAGGTACATCTGACCAAGAACTACAGAAACAAAAGACCAACCACTAGAAACAATCTTCAAACTATATCCGTAACTTGTAATGCTTGTGGAAAGAAAGGACATTATGCGAATCAATGTTCAAAAGCAAACAACAGGCCATACAGGAAAACATACTTAGGGATAAGCTTAATTTTGTTCACTTTAGGATTTCTACCCTAAAAATAACTCTCGAGGATATTCAACTCTCATCAGAATCTTCTTCAATCTAAAAAAAACCTCAATCATCAACAAAACATCCACGTCCGTCTACTACTTTATCCTACTACAAGATAATTAGCATAAGTATCAACTCTTTCTCATATGTAAAATTCGTATGTAAAGTTATCCATGAAATAATAAAGTGTGATTCCGTTACATCTTGTTATCTGGTGATATCAAAATTCGACATCGTTTGTCAAATTCCATTATGTTCAACTCTGAATACTCTCCTCATACCTTTATTATCATCCTCGATTATATGGGCGTCAGTACAATTCACATCCAATATTACTAACCCATTCATGATCAGAATCATTTTCTACACATTACATTTCGTGATTTTATACTAGGTAAGAAACGATTTATAGATCAACTTATTGAAATGAATTAGTCACTTCTTCATTGAATAAGGAAATTATAAATCTCCAACTATACTTTATAAATTCTTAGTTACAAGATAGAACGACTTCTTTTGTAAGTGACAAATTAATAAATAATTAGGCTTAAGTATATAACATACGTACAAACAAGTTTCTTTCAATCCGTTTGTATAAACAATTCCTTAATCATTATTATTATTACCTTTATTACCTTCATCATCTGTTCATTTCAAAATCTGTATCTCACGTGATTAGCAACTCTCTTACAAATTCATAATCATTCCTTAACATCACTCATTCCATGATCTTCGTATACTAAAATTCTCTGTTATATTCTGCAACGTAATAACAAGGAAACACACAAGAAACTATTGCGTCAAATGATTCCAATACCACTAGGTATGAAAATTTTAATAAAGACTTGTGATAGCATTCTTATTTGATGTTGAATTTTAAAGGTTAATGAATAACGATTTCTTACAATCTGAGTGGCGCAACGTATTCCATCAACCCAGGTTCTATCAAGATCTGAAGAAATTCTATTGGCTGTCATCAAGAGGTGTGATCTTGAAAATAAGTAGACAGTGAAAGGAGGTAATTATAATTATGGTGCACAACCATAATTATAAATGCATCATACATGTGGACTTGTGATCTTGATTAGCCTAACATAAAGATCAAATTCATTCCCAGTACTTACATCTATTCCCAAACAATACCACTACAACTCTCAGCTAAATTTTAGGAAACCACTGAAAAGATCGTGCAAATTCGTCAACGCTTGCAAGCTGCAAGAGATGGACAAAGAAGTTATGCCAATGTAAGGCGAAAGCCTTTAGAATTTCAAGTTGACGATCGTGTTATGTTAAAAGTATCACCCCGTAAGGGTATCTTTCGATTTGGAAAATGAGAAAAGCTTAATCCATGATACATTGGACCATTCAAAATCAGTTGAAATGAATGACCCATTGGCATGAAACTTAGAGCTTCCTAAAAAGCTTAGTAGTATCCACAATACTTTCCACATTTCTAATCTCAAGAAATACTTATCCGATGAATCTCTCATCATTCCAATAAAAGAACTTCAGCTCGACGACAAACTCAACTTTGTAGAAGAACTAGTGGAAATTATAGATCGTGAAATCAAACAACTTAAGCGAGTCGTATTCCTATAGTCAAGGTACGATGGAACTCTAAAAGAGGACCAGAGTTTACATGGGAACGTGAAGACAAAATTCGTGCCAAATATCCTCATCTATTTTCAATCATCACTTCAAGTTCAATTAAATCTCGGGACGAGATTTCTGTAAGGGGTGGAGACTATAACAACCCACAATTTTCATAAATGTAAATATCCATCTATTAAGTTAGATGATGTACAATCTATCAGTTATATATGAACTCACCTTTTTCAGGGAAATTTTTCGCTTTATTACATTACATTACTTTGCCAATATCTCAATATGCAATATAACATGCATAACTCAAGTTAACGAACTCGAACAACCTACGTATGGCAATCCTATCTTCATATATGTCAAGGAAACATCATAACATATCAAGTCAATATCATAATATCATTATTTCAAGGTACATTATTCCTAAAAGGTACCATTTGCAACATCATATCAAAATAGGTTTTAAACCATTATCGGATGCCCTAAACCCTAATCTCATGGTAGGGTTAACCCCTAAAGTGAATGAACAAGCTAATAAAGCATATGTACAAGTAATATGATATCTCATTTGAAATATAAAATCTCTTCAAGTCAAAGTACAAATCTCTAAAAGCTTAATGTACAAGTCATTAAGCATAATCTCTAAAATAGCTGTTTTACCTCTGTTTTCATTCTAATTTCTTCACCACCACTTAAGCAAGTTACTACACTCATTTTACAAAGTGTAAACCCTAAATATTCTATTCATGAGCTTTCATACATCTTTTTACACTCAAAACCCTAATTTAAAACCCTAAACCCTAAAACCGAGCTAGTTTCTAAACCATGACTCATTTCTTCTTTTTTATCCATTGTAAACCTAAACCTATACTTAAATAAGTTATAATAAAATAAATGTACAATACTAAATCATAATCCATTATCATTTCATCATTCTACTTTAATTAAACAAGAAACGAATCCAAAAAAACCCTAATTGTGCCCTAATTGTGATTTTGACCCGTTTACTCATTTTCAGACCATCTCATTCTCAAGTAAGCAACCAAGAGTCATTTTAAACCCATAAAATGAGTTTACAAACCTTTATCCATCATTAACCATCCTTGCTTCAACAATGTATGAGAATTACAAAGCTAGAAAACCCTAAAAGCCTTATATGAACCCTAATTCCAAGCTATGACTTATTCTCTCAATTTCAACCCATTTTAACTAAAACCAACAATCAAAATTCATTGATAATACTTTATTTAAGCTCTAGGATCTGTATTCCATCATTCCTAATCAAGAGTATGCAAAATATAAACCAAGAAAGTCAAGAAAACCCTAAACGTGCCCTAATCAAACTCGTGACCTCATTTCTTCAATTCTAATCCGTTTTAACCCAAACCAATTGCTAATCGTTGTTAATCCTTCCTATATCAGACCTTGGATACATATATTAACTATCCTTAATCAAGTACACACGAAATAAAAGCTTGAAAACTTGTGAAACCCTAGTCGAACCCCAAAACAGCCTGAACCCCTTCACCATCAATTTTGACCCATTTTAAACCATTCCAAGTGCAAAATTCTTACATTAACTCCTTATATAAACCCTTAACCAGCTTACCCGCCTGCTTATACCATTTCTTGGTTAAAAATGAAGGTACATGGCCTCTCTTTTTGCTACTTCACCCGCGGCAAGCTCCAAGGCCATCCACACCATCATCATACTTTTCTAGACCTCTACCTCTGATTTTATAGCTTATACACATCATACACTAGACTTACTATGTGTCAAGACTAGATCCTAAACCTTGCTTACTCTCTATACCTTCAAATGGGTATAAATAGACCCCATATGTACTCATTCTAACTTGCACCACACCTCCTCCTCTATAACCCTTATAGGCAGCAATCCTTTGCTCCCTTATGATCCTAGGATCATTAAAGAAGTTCAAGAAGCGAAGCCCTAAAGAATTGAAGCTCCGAAGTAAAGATACAAGGCGTACGAGTGGAAATACTACCCGAAACGACCCATTTCCACCATTTTTGATCCTTGAAGCTCAAACCCAGGTTTTGAATGTTCTAATTCTACTAATACACTCTTATAATGTTCATATGATCTTAAATATACTCTTGTTAAATTTTCATAACTCAATTCATGCTCATTTTCCATTTTGATCCAAAACCGTACACCCGAAACCCTAATTTCATGTTTTTACTTAAACTATGAGCTAAACTTGTAAACTATTGTTATAATCTATCCTAATAAGCTTATATAATGTTTAAAATATTTCCATTTATAATTCATGAAATAATTTTGAACTTAAAACCCGCGCGTTATCGATTTTAAAACCCTAAATGACCCGTTTTGCTTCCTAGCTACGAATCGTTTAATTAAACTTTGTGTGGTTAAATCTTCATATTTTTAGTTTATTATAACTAACTAAAATATCTTTTGAAATGTTAAAATAAGCAAGAATTGGCACTTTGACATGTTTGTAATCATAATCCATGCAAGGGGTTCTATATCGTAACTTTCTTAACTTATACTAAGGGTGCGGAATATGACATTTTATCAAAGTTTAATAACTATAGGGTCTATTTATGTCACTTTACAAGTACAAAGGTTTTACTTGGGTATAATCTTATAAAGTTAAAGGACCCAAAATCGAAAAAAGTGCAAAACCTTATAGGGTCTATTTCAATTTTCCCATAACCCTAGGTCCAAAATGTAACATTTTGAAAAAGTAATAAAATCATTATCCAAAACATTAATGACATACTTTAATTAAAAGCTTCTCGTAGCTAACATCTCCAGATATTGAATAAAATGCTTAAAACTGCTATATGTTTTTTTTCTAATCATTATAATCATTCATCATTTAGAAGGTTACAAAAAACAAGCCCCGTATTCATATCACTACCACAATACTAGGGAGCATCATAATACGGCTTTACATCTTGGTAATAATTCTGACTGATATGTTGGTTTAACGATTTAAAGAGCCCTTGCTCCCAGAACGTTTACTGAAATGACTTCTGAATTTAATGAATGGGGCCCGAACGATGTTATGATAATTTTAAATATCAAAACCAACATCGATGTAAAATCTTACATATTCAATCAAACTAAGACTTGACATATATATTAACCCAGGTTGCCCGCGTTGAATCCGTTACAATCATTTCATACACATTAGCCATCAATTTCCCTATAACTGTTCAGGTGAGTTCATAACCTCGCCTTTACTTCTTTACATGTTTTATAAACCCGCGAGGGGGATACATGCTTGTTACAAACTCTATTACATACTCATAACAATGTGATTACTTTTCAACGACTTAGTGAGTTCATAGCCTCGCATTTCAATCTTTTTATAAACCCGCGAGGGGGATACATGCTATAAACATGAATGCAATTATTTTTGTATGCTATTTCAATTTACTATTGCCTAAGTAACTTCTTCCTTTAATCCTCCATAACAATAACCATTAATATACTCTCCGTAGTAAGTCTGAATGAATGTGATCAAATCTATTTGGGTAGTCTGGACTCCCCGTAGGTGTACCCGATATACGTGTGAACCAAATGCACATCATTAGAAATCACGCGGTTATTATTAAGCAAAGGAAACCCGCAGGTCTATTAACATATCACCATAAACCCTAAGGTTTTCTGATTCATAGAGCAAATGCAATAATAAATAATGATTTCAATACCCGGAGTGTAATACAACGAAACCCCGATATATCGCATTTGCATTCAAATTATATTACTTAAACCTATGAATTTCACTCAACCTTTGTGTTGACCCTTTTTATGTATGTTTATCTCAAGTAATTGAGCAACTTATGGCATGGAGTGGCATGGACATGAAGATGGCTAAAACTTGTTATCATTCACCTTGTATGTAACTAGATTTTAGGACCTGCCTTTGTAAAACTCTGATTTGAAATGAATGATAACATATCTTTTGAATAAACATCTCTTTTGGGTCGTTTTCTATGATTATGATTGTTGTTTCCATGAAGTAAACCCCATATTAGCTTCTGCTGCTATATTGTAAAAATGGGGGTGTTACAAAGATTAGCACTGGCACTATAAGCAACCAAACTCACCCAGAATGTACCACACAAATATGGGATAGGTGTATCCCTTCGTTCCTTCCCGGGTAGGCGTACCCCTCCGATCCATCATGGGTAGGCGTACCCCTCCGATCTAACAATGCATACACATAAGCCATATAATATCAAGTAATGTCCAAAACCAAGTAAAACAATTATTCGCAGCTATTAAAACATTTCAAATCCATTTAGTATCATTTTCACGCCAAGAAAACATAGAAAAAGGGGCTATGAATACTCACCTCAAGCTTCACGAATGCGCACACAAATTCCAAGCAAAGTCTACACAAACAAAATCTACGGGTTACACAGGATTACGGTTTCACGACCTTAAACATGTAACCTTTCAATTGATGGATACTAGTGTCTATAATATGCTTATAAACACCCTATCATACATCCTCATACTTTATTTATACTCTAAATACCTTAAATCTCTTTATTCAAGTTTTCAGATTATAGCAAAATTTTATAGTCACTTCATGATCACTAATAAAATACTAAATGACCCAATTAGATTTCCATACTGCATTTCCTACATCTTCAATGATTTGTATAACTACTACAATTTTTAGAAAAAATAATAATAAGTCTAGCTATTTAAAAAAAAATCAGCATCGCAAATGTCCAGAAATTGACCTGATTGGACCACTCAAAAGTTTGACTCGACCAGACCCATTTAGACACTTGGGAAAAGTATACAAAAATTCGATAAAGTCATAGACATCATGAACTTACTACTGTAGCAATCCCATTAATTAAAAATACGTTTTGATATGGTTTTTCACCTCACAATCACAACCGAGAATCTGCCCCTAAAACTCAGTTTTAACACTTTCAATCACTTTTAATTCATGAAACTACTTGAGTTGGAAAGTAGACTCTGTATAGTTAATTTTAGGCTTAATAAAATTAATAAAAGCTATCCGTATGACCGAGTTATGATTCTCGCAAGGTGACCTAAAATTCTGCCCAGATTTCTATTCACAATTTAAAATAATTAAACCTAATTAAACCCTCCCATACGCTAATCATCAACCCCAAAATGATTATTGATGATCATAACCTTTAATTTACAGATACATGAACCCTAGACCATCAATTTAAGTGTTACATGATTTTTTTAAAAGAATGTTTAAAACATATAGATGATTAAGATTATAAAAATTAAAACTAACTTAATTTTAACAAAAGATCAAACCTTGATTTCTTGAGAGCTTGAAAAATCAACAATGGGGGCTAGGGTTTGGGTGAGGGTGTCAACACAGAGAAAAGAAAAAAATAAAGCACTGATTTATTTTTATAAAACTTAAACTAGAATCCTAGTCTAACTTGGGCTTTTTTCCCTTTTTTTTAACCGATCCAAAACAAACACCCCTTTAATGATTAAATTTTTTAAAATTATTTTAGTTATAAATTTCGTTCTCCCCCCTCCATATATTATTTATATATATATTTTAAAATACAAAACTATTTACTACTTATTTACCTTAAATACTTAAATAAATACATAACTCAAAATGAAACACTTACACTACTTATTATTATTATTATTATTATTATTTTCATATTATTCTTATTTATTACCTCATAAATAAATTATAAAACCTCAATTCACTAATTAGTCTCAACTTGAAATTAACGATTCATTCTTCATTAATTTTACCGACGATAAAATAATAAAAATCACTATACTTCCAAAATCACCATCACACATGAAATGAAATTACTAAATCATTCATTTCTACTATCACACACATATATATTAACGAATATATCATATCACATAAATCACCAACTCGACTTACGCACATAAATCAAACACATAAAGCTAGGCAAATTAACACTGATGGTTAAACTAACCTCGCTAAGGCGCGGTTGTCACAGTCTCCCCTACTTAAAGAAATTTTGCCCCAAAATTTAATCAATTATACTACTAATAATTTTACCTACTCACACAAGGGTACAAATAGCATCATAACAGCTATGAGCAAAAAGAAACATCCAAACTACATGAGTCTCGCCCGTCCTCGAGGAAACCCCTCAAAACTCTTAAGTTGTGTAACAACTTGATTCATAACTTAACCCCACAACTCATCAAACAAGAACTGTCTTGAAATCAAGTTATGAGTTGTTACAAAGCTCAATGTTTTTGAAGAATCGGCTCGACTTCAGGTTTGCTCAATATATAAATTTAACCAAACCACCTAAGAACATTTAAGGGTGCACTAAAGACTGCTAGTACCCCGTGTACCCAACTTTAATTAGTACTTCCAATGATAGTTTGCTCAACGAGCAAGTGTGGATACTTAGTTGTTATGAAATCCTCATGACCTCGCTTTGAGTTCCAATAGACTTTAACTATCCGAACCCTACTATGCTTCAAACTTTTAACCTCACGGTCGATAATCTTAACAGGTTCTTCAACAAAACGAAGAGTTTTGTCTGCCTTAATTTCTTCTACAAGCACATGAAGATTTGCATCCGCCAAATACTTCTTTAAATTTTGAAACACATCAAGTACACTATTCAATTATTGAGGCAAACTTAATCAATAGGCTATAGGACTGATCATTGCAATGATCTAAAATGGTCATACACCTTGGTGCTAACATGTCTTTCTTTCCAAACGTACTACACCTTTCCAAGACGACACTTCCAGTATCACTTTATCACCAAATTCAAACCCTAACTGTTTACGCCTATTGTCAACATAGCTATTTTGGCAATCTCTAACCGCTTTGATCCTTTCCTTAATCAATATCACTTTATCAGTTGTCTCTTGTACCAATTCTGGTCCAACCAACCAATTTTCTCTAATTTCAGCCCAAAGAACAGATGACCTACACTTCCTTCCATACAATGCTTCAAATGGAGCACATCGAACACTCGAATGATAACTATTATTATAGGAAAACTCAGCTAAGGGTATATGAGTATCCCAACTACCACCAAAATCAATCACGCACCCTCTCGACATATCCTCCAAAGTTTGTTTGGTATGGTCACTTGGCCTATCCATTTGAGGATGATAAGCCATACTCATATCCAACCATGTTCTTAAGGCTTTTTTCAACGTTTGCTAGAACCACGACGTAAGTCATCCAATCCTATCGGAAATAATTGACACAGGCACTCGATGCCTCGCTACTATTTCATTGATGTAAAGTCTTGACAACTTCTCCAATTTATAGTCTTCACGTATAGTCAAAAAATGAGCTAACTTAGTCAATCTATCAACTATTACCCAAATCGTATCATATCCACCACTTGACCTTGTCAACTTAGTGATATAATTCATGGTGATTTTGTCCCATTTCCACTCAGGTATCTTTGGTTGTTAAACAACTTGAGGGTCTCTGATGTTCAGTCTTCACCTTCGAGCAAGTCAAACACTTACCAACATATGTAGTTATATCCTTCTTCATACCCGGCCACCAATACATCTCTCGTAAATCATAATACATCTTATCTGCTCCTGGATGAACAGAGTATCTCATAGCAGGCGTCACATCCATAATTATGGTCCTTACATCACCTATCAAAGGAATCCGTATTCTATCCATAAAGTATAAACCTCCATCTTTTTTTCCATTTGTTGATCCAAGCCACGTAACATTTCTGCTGGCTTGTTTTCTTCCTTGGACGCCTCACCTTTGAGCAGCCAATATCTTATCCTTAACACTTGACTAATAGTAATGGACATTGCGCGTACTCATATTGGTTCACTCTCTCCTTTCTACTCAACACATCAGCCACTACAATCGCCTCTTCTGGATAGTAGCGAATATCACAATCGTAGTCACTGAACAATTCAATCCATCTTCTTTGGTGCATATTTAACTCCTTCTGGTCAAATATAAGCTGAATACTCTTATGATCTATATAGATAACACTTTTTGTTTCGTACAAGTAATGTCTCCAAATATTAAGAGCAAAGACTACTACACCCAATTCTAAATCGTGCGTGGTATAGTTCTTCTCGTGAATCTTTAACTGTTGCGATGTGTATGCAATCACCTTGCCTCTTTGCACAAGCACACATCCCAATCCTTGATTTAACGCATCATATTAGACTACAAATCTTCTGCTCTGTCCGGCAATAACAATATTGGTGCATTACATAAATTGTCCTTCAAAGTCTAAAAGGCTTCCTTTTGATCTATGCCCCACTCATACTTCTGATTCTTCTGTGTCAGTGAAGTAAGGGGTTTAACAATCTTAGAAAATTCGCAATGAAACATCAATAGTAACCAGCCAATCCCAAAAATGACCGTATTTCTGACGGTGTCTTCGGGGCGTTCCAATTCTTCATTTCTTTAATCTTACTTGGGTCTACATGAATATCGTTGTTGTTGACCACGTATCCTAAGAAATGTACCTCTTGTAACCAAAATTCACACTTGGAAAATTTAGCAAACAATTTCTCCTTCTTCAGTAACTCCAGTACTAACTTCAGATGAACCTCATGATCCTTCTTAAACTTCGATTAGATTAAGATTTCGTCAATAAACACAATAACAAAGTTGTCTAAATACGGCTTGCACACCCGATTCATTATGTTCATGAAAACTGCTAGTGCATTGGTTAACCTAAAAGGCATAACCGTAAACCCAAAGTGCCCATACCGCGTCCTAAATGCATTCTTTAGAATGTCTTTTTCATGCACTCTCAGCTGATGCTAACCAGAACGAAGATTTATGTTAGAGAAATAACGTGAACCTTGTAACTAGTCAAACAAGTCGTCAATCCTAGGGAGATTCTTGATAGTCAGCTTGTCCAACTCTCGATAGTCTATGTACATTTGAAATGAACCGTCCTTCTTCTTTAACAACACAGGTGCTCCCTACGGAGAGTGACTTGGTCGAGTAAAACGTATTTTAAACGAATTCTAAGGGTTACGAACTAACGAATAGGGTAGCAAACGAAGATCGAATCAAAGGCTAGAAAACATATAAGGGATTTCACAGACGCAAATAGATGTGGATTGAATGTCTTGAGAATCCTTTAAAAAAATATAATATACGCACCGTTAGAAAATGCAAATGAAAGAATCAACAAACTTACCACGACAAAAGGAACACATAACAAATTAACAATGCGTGTCAAATGAGAAGATAGAATTCATATACCAATAATCGACTTTACTCGAAAGAACCAACTAAATACTGTTAAGAAAATTTCATTTTAAAACAATAAAGAAAGTCGTCTAAAATAAAAAGAATCATTTTAAATCTTAAAATCGTCTTGAATATAATCTTTATAAAAATTCATTTTATGGAATCGTAGAAGGGGGTGAATACGTTTCCTTTATAAACTTAAGACTTTTGTATCAAACAACCAATCAAGTTTATACTACAACAACTATACTAAATAACATCAAACAAGGCATATCATCACAACACAATATACAACACAAACATAGATTGCAAACATAAATATAAAGCGATAAAGGTAAATATAAATGTAAAGCGATAAGTAAAAGAAAGTGCAAACTGGACACAATGATTTATAGTGGTTTGGCTATGAATATCCTCTTTACCTTACTCCACTCCTCGAGTACCTAACTCGAGAGTTACTTCACTAAATCAACAAGCTCCTTTAAGGCAGACAAAACCACACAACGTCACTTACACTTTATTCGGTACTAAGCTAAATACCAAGTCCTACTTCGAGGTAGAACCAACCTAACGTCGCTTACTCACTTACCTGGACTAAGCTAAATACCGGGACCCTTCTTCGGTTACAACCAAACAAGTTAAAGTTTATGGCCCAACATAATAAACCTTGTGTTTTATGGCCTAAACATATAAACCACCTAACATCTAGTTAGTTGTATAATGATTGATACACAAAAGTTTAAAATGATGATCCAAATATAATTGTCAATATGATGTAAAAGGCCTAATCTTAAACCATCAAGATCACAAGCATGAATGTGTTGATGAAGATACAAACTCTTGGCTTGTTGTGATGGATCTTCATATATGTAGGTATTTGGTAGATGATGATGGAAAGATCTCTAAGCTTGCTTGAATGAAGGATCATGTAGAATCATGCCTACAACAAATGAAAGTTAGAAGCATTAGGAGTAAGGTTTATTAAGGTTTTGATGATATGATTAATTGTGTTTTTATATTATAAAAACTTGTTTATAATGATCTTAAATGTGTGTAATAATGTAGAAGAAAAGTTGTGAAAAGCTTGGGCGAAAAACTAAGCAAATAGGTGGTATTTATAAAAAACCTAAAACTTGGCCATCAAGGTGCTACAGATCCAGAGATGGTGGATCCGTCTGCCTTTTAGGTGGATCCGTGGACCCCTTGGGCCAATTTCAAAATTGTTGAAAATCTTTTAAAATCTTTTTAAATATTTTGCTTAGATCTTTAATGTACTTATAAAATCTGATTAAATCAAGCTTAACATTAAAATGGTAAGATTTGCTAGATTAGAAAAGAACTTGTAAGATTTGTTTCCAAAAATGGCTAAGCAAGAATAATTAGTTTTGTCTTTATTCCCTAATTATTTTGTCCCTAATAAAAGTCCTTAATATGGGCTAGACAGTTTTGATCTTCTAAACATTGTTTCCTTAATTGGAAGATTACTCTAGAAGAAATATCTATATTAGTTAAATAAGTAATTAAGTATTTTCCTATTCTCCTATGTGAGAGTAATTACTTGATTAAGTTGTAAGTAAACTTACATAGTTTAGTTTGTTAATTAGGTTGATCGTAGTGCAACATAACAGACATATTCGTACCTTTAGTTGAAGCATGATTAGACTCAAAACGTCTAGAGGTGTTGATAATTGTATGCTTTGATGAGTTGTAATCACGCGTAACTTGTACATTTTAGGTTATGTATTACAAGTCACTTGTTTGTCATTATTAAAACCAAAGGACTTGTTTAGTTTAAATATCGTAATATTTGCACTAATAATCTCCCCCTTTTGATGATGACAAATATGTAAACTTGTAACATAAGTAAAATTTAAAAGTAACTCTTTTACACTTCCTACACCCCCTTTTTATGTCAAAACAAAAAGTGTATGCTCCCAATCCCATTGAATCATTCACTGTTTAACACTCTTCCATCCCTATAAGGGCGTAATCTTGGAGTTAAACTTTGTTTCTCTCCCCAGAAAGGAACGCATGCATCATCCTCAAGTAGATAGATTACCCATCAATCTTCATCTTCTATGCAACTTAAGCTATTCTACATTGATGCCCACGACACCCCATAGCTCCTTACACTTCCATAGAATATATACCTTGGTTGCTCATGAACTTCCAATAGATCAAATTAATTAACGAAGACCTAAACCTACCTAAAAGTGGTTAGAATTTGTTGTAACAAAAACTGTATAAATCATGAAGCAATAGTAGAAATATAATGATAAGATTCTGAAATGCAGTCATCTTGATGAATGCATCCCCCATCTATCAAAGGAATCAAGGTAAAAATCCAAACCTACAAAAATGTTAGAGCAAAAGCTAGATACTTCCTTGGACGAGTATGTGAATCAACATGTATACACATGCACTCACTAAGTCTTGTCAGAAGCTCACCCCCTTGTTTTGTTATACCAATTGAAATTGTGAGTTAGGGAAGTGTACTTAACAAACAAAGTTAGTAGTCAATCTCACATATTACATAATTAACGATGAAAGTTATGAATGGGCAACACAATATAGACGTTATATGGAGAAAAGTAATTTGATCCTAAGTTTAAGATTAAGTTTAGACAGTAAGCATAAACTAATAGATAAAGTGCTAAAAGTTTAAAAATCAGGCAAGAAATTTCGAATTTGGCTATCTTCTAGGGACTGATACTACCAAAAGCACGACGGATCCACCATTTATGGATCCGATGGTCTCAGAGACCCTCAAAAATCAGGGCAAAATCCAATTGTTGTAGCCATAATAGCAACGCACTTAGCTTGTAAACACTAATAAAATCATGAACATATGCAATTAATGGGTCCAAAAAGGAGTGATAACATACCAAGTTCAGAAAGATTGAAGCCTCACGAAAGACAATGTCCAAAAACTAATAAACTCACAATTACGATAGAAAAATAATTAAAATAAGATATAAAAGTATCAAAAATTAATAAAAATCATAAAAGTAGATCCATGATAGCAAAAATACATATAGTAATATACTATCGGGGAACATGATAAGCCAAAGTCCTTAGGTATGAGTACGCAAAAAAAAGGACACCTTTAAGAAATGTTGGAAATTAGACACATGCAATTCTAATAATAACAACCTAAATAAAAAGAACCAAGACACATGTTCGATGACTAAGACTCAACTAACACCAAATTTATCCAACCAATCACACAACTTTAATAAATGAGAACAACATTCGTTTATAGTTTGACACACCATTTATTATGAGAACAACTTCATCTAAGAATGACGATGTCATTCGGATAAGGAGTACAGTCATTTTTAGAACGACATGTTCCTTAGAAATAATTATCTACCAAATATGATGATTTAAGTTCGGATAGACTTTCGTCAAGAGTTGTAATAAGAGATTCCTAAATCCTCAAGGTTTCTTGTTATGCATTATGTATGTTTTTCATGTGTGGGGTTCTAGGAAAAACATTGTTGTAAGACTTTGGGTCAAACTAAATGTTGATGATAAGGGTGATATGGAGAAACATGATTTGAATACGTAGTGTGTCTGATTTGTTGAAAAGACATATTATAAGTATGTTCTTAGAAGAAAAATAATAATACTAATAATAGTAAAATTATGACATGTAAAAGTAAATTGATGTCAATAATAATTTAATACGTCATGTCAAAATATATACTCAAAAATAGTTATATTATGACAAGAATAAATATAGTGAATCTCTCATGATAGAGCTCGCGCCCTAGATGTAACACACACACACAGAATTCCATAATAATGGAAAGTTGGAAGGATGAGCGAGAACCGAAGAGGGAAGGTGATAAGGCTAAGGTTACAAAGACACAGTTTAGAATAAAATATCCATTGTACTAATAATACAAGAGTGATTTGGGTTGCATGTGATCACTAGTGTAACAAGTGCATTGTTGGTTGTCAATGTTGACGAACAAAGGTGGATATATGAGACGAGGTGGTAGTTCTTTCATAGTGAAAGAAAAATGAAAGACACAACAATGTGGTGACTCAATAACACTTGATGATTGAATATCTTTTTTATGTTCTTCACTTGCTAGTAAGTGAAAATAAACTAAAAGACTCAATTGGGAAAATAAAATGAAGAACAACTGTATACACTGAGATTATTAGATCACTTTAATTTGAAAATGTATTTTCTTGAGATGATAATTTCTTTTGTCATGGGAGTTTGCAAGTGAGGACCCACAATTGTTTGTAAGGAGATGATGTTCTTCAGTGAAGATAGTAAAGATTGGGTGTAGTTATAATGTATTCGAGTATCATGTTGAAAGGATTTGGAAGTTTGCCGAACTAATATTACTAACAAGAGTAAGGTATATTGCAAGGATTAGTGTATGGTATAGAGAATAACAGTTGGAATTCTTGAGAAATGTGAACGTGTTGTACTAGTATTTGTTAGGGTAGGCGACGAAGAACCAAATCATTTGTATGACCGGGGTGTACTTGTATAGTGTTAAAAAGAAAGTGATTTTAGGATGTTCATTATTTGAGAAGGTATAGGTTTCCCTTAATATGTAATGTTAAGAAAAGAGCCAGTTACCGATCTTGGTCACTAATTTACTTTGTGTTGACCGAAGGTGTACGATGGTGATAGAAAAATGAAATAAGTCCTTAGGGTAAAGGTTCGTTTGAATTAGTTTCTAAGGAATAAGAATCACATTTGTGAGTTCTTAAGAATATTTGGTAAAAGACTATATGTGAACGTGTCAAATAATAATAAAAATAAATAAAGACAAAAACAAAAGATGACATACATCGATAGAGTTTGACAAAATGTATCAAGAGGTCATGCAAGGTTAGACATACAATGATCTACAACCTTTAAGTTACGTAGCTCTCTCAAGCATTTCTAGATTGTTCATAGAACAATCCCATAATGGAGGTATGAGGTTATCTTAAAAGGTGGTAGGCAAAAGAAAGGGTGGAGATAAGATATAATAGCCATCTATATGTGGTAGAGGTGTGATTTAGGTATCGTGTAATTAGTTAGGATTGACAAATGAGTGATGTAACCTGTTAATAAGTTAAGGATCGATCCTAAATAAGTTAGATGGTATGATAGAAGTAAAAACAAAGGATATTAAACTAGTTTTTTACTGGACAGTTTTGAGTATTTTTAACTTGTGGCGATGAGGTACAAAAACACAATTGAGTAATGTAAAAGACAACAAGTAAATAAATAAATATAGATCAAAGTGAACTAAACTAAAAACCCTAAGGATTAAGAAGACTATGCATGTTGTCTGCCGATAAATTTTAAAGTGAACATGAAGACAATACCCAAAAAACACAAAAGACACAAATATCACTTAAGTGTATTAATCATAACAATAAAATATATTGATGTATAAGACTATGTGACGTCTATATGTTCATCTAGATAGACAGACCTAATGATATAGTGTGGGTGCATAAGAAAGACATGTAAACCATATAAAAGCTCACATAAAACAACGATTACGTCACATACATATATATCATACAAAGCATGTTAGCATTTAGCATTTTATAACACGTATCATAAATATAAACTTATAGATATTAAATTGGGACTGCTAACCAAAAACAAGCGCAGTGAGCTATAATAGCATATGCTTAACAATTCAAGCAAGTAAACATTGAGTATCAAAATAGCAAGAAGATTAATATACTAATTTTGCGCGCGTGATGAACAATTTAACATTTTTGAGATAGCGCGTGACAATAACAATTCGAGGTGCAAATAGACTAAATCCACTAAAGAGAATCCTAGTTACTCACATGACTAATAAGCAATCTAATGATATACAAAGTACCAATAAAGAAAACAAACATTAGGGCATATTTGAGAAAGAGCCCATTGTAATCAAGTTAGAGAATGAATATGAGACTATCACTAGTGGTGCTCAATTGAGGCTAAACACGACCTTTTTTATTGGTTATACAACGAACCCAACTTCCTTCCTAGAAGTAATTCAACCGTTAGGTTAAAATTTGCATTCTATACGAAATAGTATTCTCACACTAGTCATTCTCATTTTAGAATAAAGTAGAATTCCTGCATTTTCCTAATGAAGTGTAGCAAAGATGAAATTTGCATTGACCACTAATACTTGGCATAATATGACTCAACTTATATGTTTCAATTTTGGTTCTTAAAATCCTAATCAATGTGTTTATAATTCTAAGGTTTAATGAGAGAGCAAGCAAGATATTGTTAGTCAAAACAATGATTGAGTCTTCTATATCTTATGCGTATACTAAGTGTGACACATGTGAGTATTCAATAATAAAGCATTCCTAAGAATGCCCACCTATGCATTTCTTTTTTTAAATAATATAATTAAGGTATTTACCTCAATAGATATTATGAAAAATACATTGTAAAATTATGATTTCAAAATGTTAGTTACATGTATCGTTATACCTTTCGACAAGTACAAAATGACAAAAGAAATATATTCAAATTTGATGATCACAGACGGATCTACCTAAATCAAAGACGGATCTCCATATGGAGGATCCGTAGGTCGCAAAGTTGTCTGAAAACAGACAGAACATGATTTCTTGTTATTTGGGCGATGGTGTTAACTTTTTAGTAATGGGAGAAGCTTATATATGTTATAAGGGTTCTTGGTTTGAACTTTCGGATTCGACCTCCAAGTTTTGAGCGTAACGTGGAAGTTGTCGTGAATTTCCCGATGGAATTTCAACGATGTCAATCCTACTAGGAGTGTGTTAGCTTTTAGCATATTTTTGACCATTGCTAATAACACAAGCATTATGAACATTTAGACGTAACAAAGCATCGTCAATACAAGTGTGAATTGCAATTCGATGATTATTCTTTTCGTCTTATGATCGATTTCGTAATTTCATGTAATAACTAAAAATAGTTAAACATGTAGACTCGGAAAATATCTATGGTCATTTTATTGATATTTCCGTTATCTAGATAAATTCTAATCTCGACTCCATGTTCATATTTCGAACATTTGTAATTGGATAGAATAATGAGATTAATTATCGTTTGAATAATAATCATCTTTATATTCGAAGTCCACTTACGATCACTTATAGAAAGAAATAAAAATAATAGTTTATAGAATATGTTCCATAATTCCTAATCCTAATCTTAGATAATTGAATTGTTCTCGTTTTAAATACTTAGTTAAAAATAATGTTATGCTTATTTGGTATAGAGAGAAAAGGTTATAACAAAAAGTGAATTTGAGTCTTGATTCGTGCTTTTGAATTGTATGAGCAAAGTTACATATATTGTGCATTTGCTCGTATTTGGTTTTTCGGAAATGACAACTTTACCAAATGCATTGCAAGGTAAATTACTTGAATATTTCGGACGAAACATCCAAGTCGTCAATCCTACTTTGACGTGCATTTTAAACATGCTATTATTAATAATAGGAACACAACTATTGGACATGTTGACTCAATATACATCATTATCACAAGTGTGAGTTATGAACCGATGTATATTCTTTTCGTCTTGGAAAGGGAACATTATTTTCATACCAACCTAGTCTGATTGAGTATGTAGATTCGAGATAATATCTTTTGTTATGGTTTTGATGTAATCTTGAAGCTAGATAACTAATGAATCCGATTTCATATCCAAACTCAAAAACTTGCCAATAAGATTCAAAGAATGATATCAATCATAATTTGAATAATGAGTCGATATATATTTGAAATCTTTCTTGACCTTCACAAACACTCTTTTAAAATAAAACAAAAGATTTTCCTAATGTGTTCCATTAAGCCTAAGACTAGTCTTAAGTGTGAGATCATTTAAAATGATGAGTTTACTTGTTTCTTTGGTATTGTCGTAAGATTTTATATGTTGAAAAAAACTAATAGTTATTGTGCACATATGCTTAGATTTTGACTTCTAAAATAGTACAAAAATATCTTCTATCATTTTTTTATAAGCATAATGAAATCATTTCAAAACATTCTACATGATATAATAAAATTTACAAAGCTTAGACTAGAGTGAATATTTCATGATTAAGTAATGTTTAAAGGTGAAAATTTATTCAAAAGATAAACTTCAAATGAAGTGTTTTTCTATCAACAAAGTTAATCTTTCAAATTTAGGATTACAAGAAATTCTATGTTTATTTTAATCCAAATATTTATTAGTTGTGATTGTGAATTAGACTAATGCAAGCACAAACTAGGTTCAAAACACATTTTCCTTTTATTACATACTAATGTGTTAAATGAACTTTACCTTTGCCTAGACAACCTACGTTTTTAAACATGATAGTAGATACATGAGCTAGAACTTTGTTGAGTCTTTGATAAAATGGAAGTGTTTAATATATAGTGGTGACACATTTAAATCATTAAAGTATAGCTACACGATAATCGTGCAATACAATACATTCAAAAGAGATGACAAACTTGCTCAACAGACTCTCAATCCTAAATGGGTTAACAAAGAAATAAAAATTAAAAATGATGATATAAAACATTTTAAACATAGTGACCTATATCTATATGCAATGCAAAAACAATTTTCTCATCTATTGCAATGAGATCATTTCCATAAGATCAATTGACGCATATGCATGAACACTAAAAATAACCACACATGATAGATTATGCTAACAACAAAAGAAGCTTCAACTAAAAAAGCAATAAAGCATATCAAAAAATGATTGATTAACAATATTAAAAAGCAAAGTAGAACAAATCTTATATTAGCATAACACTTCATTTTGTTTTTACATATAACACCGTATACATAGCAAGAATTTATTTGTAATAAATTATTTCCTCACCCATTATTAAGTTTTAAAACATCATTTATTTTCAATGATAAAATACACCAACAATTCATAAGTAAACCACTAGAAGTGTCCGACACGAAAGGAAGGTTTAAAATCAACTTTTACGCTAAACCAAAATTTTAGTTTTGGACACTACTATGCATTTTACTTATTAGACTAATTAAACTCAGAATTATACTTGAGACTCATTCCATTGGAAATACATTCAAAATTCTTCCCCCCCCCCCGAACCCACCAAAAAGGGGGGGGAACACCCACCCCACCCACCCCCACCAAAACAAAAAAAACACAAACCACACACCCCCCACAAAATTGAAAAAGGGGGGAAAAAAAAAACAAAAAAAAATATTAAGTATTGTTTTTAATAATAGTAATAAGTAAAATTGATTTCATATAAATTTTTAAAAGTGACAAAAAACTGAAAACCTCATGGACGTCAAATTTGTGATAAGATGATCGTACAATGTTAAATTTTGGCAAATCGTTTCTATCTCCTTTTAGACACATTATTCCCTTTGTTTGGGATTATTAAAAAAACATTCAAGACTAATGCATATAGTTATATTAAAACCATAAATTGAAGTACTAAACAAAGAAATTTGTACATTACGGTGTCGCTGATAGGAATATCGTTAAATGAACCAGATGCTCTATTAAAATACACATTTGTTTTGAAATATTTGCGTTGTGGAGTTGGTAAACATTGGTGGAATCGTAGAGGTGAATACGTTTTCCAATTAATATTAAAACTTTTGTATCAAACAATCAATCAAGTTATACTACATAGAAGCTATATAAAAAACGTATTGTTTTGAAGAACTAACAGCGACATGGCTTCTGGAACTAATTGTGAAATCGGTAGATGAGGTGAATACTTTTCCATTAATAAATTAAACTTTTGTATCAAACAATCTATCAGTATATACTACAAGAAATTACTAAAGATATCAAACATAAGCAAAACTCAATCACAACACAAAAAATAACACCAACATAGATGCAATGCATAAATGAATATAATTCGACTAAAGGCAAATATAAATGTAAAGTGATAATTAAAAGAAAGGCGCAAACTAACACGATGATTTATAGTGGTTCGGCTAAACGAATCTCCTGTCTTCGCCCTACCCACTCCTCGAGTACACCAACTCGAGAGTTTACTTCACTAGAGTCAACAAGCTCCTTTTACGCGAAGAAAACCATAACAATGTGTCGCTTACACTTTATCCGTATTTCTAAAGCTATAAAACGAGTCCTACTTGAGGTAGAAACCACCCTAACACGCTTACCAACTTTAGTCGGTACTAGAATTAAAAGAAATATCAGTCCTTCTTCGTACAACCAAACCTGTTAATGTTTTATGGCCAACAAAACAATCTGTATTCTTTATAGCCTAACACATAAACCACCTAACATACTAGTTTGTTATGTATAATGATTTTATACACAAATGTGTATATTGGCTGATCCAAGACATAATTGGTCAACTGATGTAAACAGCCTAATCTAAAATATCAAGATCACGTAAGCAGGATGTTGTTGTGAAGATGACAAGTCTTTTTGGCTGTTGTGATGGATCTTGCGTATATGTAGGAATTAATTATGTGTGTATGAGATGGCAAGATCTATAAGCTTGCTTGAATGGAGAGATTATGTAGACTCATGCTTGAAACAAAATGAAAGTTAAAGTATTATGATCCAAGGGTTTAATTATTGGGTTTTAAGATATTGTTAATGTGTTTTTACATTGTATAAAAACTTGTCTTATAATGATCCTAAATTGTGTAAAAATGTGGAAAGAAATTTGAAAAGCTTTGGTGAAAAACTAAGCAACGTTGGTATTATAAGAAAACTCAAAACTTGTGCCCGTCAAGGTTCCACTGACCATGGATGTGGATCCGTCGCCTTTAGGTGGATTCGTGTGTCGCACGGTCCAATTTCAAAATTGTTTAAAATCTTTTTTAAATCTTTTTACAAATCTTATGGCTTAGATTCCATAATGTACTGTATAAAATCTGATTAAAATTTGTTTCTATGAAAACAAATCAAAGCTTAACATAAAATGGTAAGGATTTAGTAGATAAGGAAAAGATTTTGAAAGATTTATTGTCCAAAAATGGTTAACAAGAATAAATTAGTTTGTCCTTTATTCCCTAATTTATTTTGTCCAATAATCTAATGATGTTTATACCATGTTTTTGAACTCCAATAATGGTTCCATAATATGGATAGATTGTTCTAGAAGAAAATCGTTATTCTAAGTTAGTTAAGTAACAAGTTTTGTCCTATCTCTAATATGAAGTATTACTTATTAATCATTTTCAATGGTTAGTTAAATGGTTTGATCATAATGCAACTTAACAAACATATTCATACATTTTGTTAAGCAAGCTAGAGAATCGAGACGTCCAGAAGGTATTTGATGATAATACGCCATTGATGAGTTGTAATCACGCATAACTGACACATTTTATGTTATTTATTACAAGTTACTTGTTTGCCATTATTAAAATCAAAGGACTTTTTTAGTTTAAATATCGTAATATTTTCACTAACATATTCTCTAATTTGATTAAATGGCTCTTCCTAAAAATGCCTAATGTAGTCACAATCAGATAGACTATGTATCACATTAGGAGAGCACCCTAACCCAGTAAAATTAGGCATCTAAATTAGTCAATTTAGACATAATGCACCTCACATATATGCCTTTAAGTTCCATTCAATATGATAACTTGCTCTCCATAAAATGCAATTATATTCTTTCATATTATCTAGATGCACAATGTTATAATGCTTAGCTATTTAATGCATGTCTATTGCAAAGGCGTTTGTGTTTTTCTAGCAATTTAGATAAAATATCTCTTAGTTTATCTAAATAACACTTGCTGCTAAATGTTAAATGCTAACTTGTTTTGCATGACAATTGCATTAAAACTAACATGTTTTGTTTGGCGTCAATTTACATGACTTATTGCTTAATTATGAACCAACACTATGTTAGCTTAATGTTGACAAATAACGTTTTAAAAATGCCATATAGTCTTACACATTAATCTGTTTGATTATTGTCGATGCATGTTTAGATAAGACTTGCATGCAATGTAATATATATGTCTTATGTGCAATCAAGGGTATATAAATATAAGTTCTCACAACAAGGAATATTTTTTATTTGCGTCCCGTGTCACAAATCTAGAAATTCAAGAGAGTCGTAAAATAGTCTATATCTCCTATAGTCCTTCTCTCACACATTCCTTATCGTCATCTCACTCTTCTTTCCAAATGAGTCCACACGTATGTCAAGGGAAGGTCAGATACAATTCTAAACCCCTCCTAGTAGGTTTGACAACTGAATATTTCATAACGAAATATTCAAGTATCTTTAACAATGTGATCGCAATACGTTAAATGTCAATCCTAAAAAAAAAAAAAAATAAAAAAAAAAAAAAAAAAAAAAAAAAGCAAAAAAAAAAAAAATAAAAAACCGAAAATCCCTATTCAATCCTTATTAACAAACATAAGTTAAAAAATACACCTTTCTCTTCGAACGAAAACATTCATTCTCTCGACGAAAACATTCGTTCTAGTTCCGACATAACATTCTTTCTCTTTGACAGAAAACATTCATTTCTCTTCGACCTAAAACACTCTTTTCTCTCGTAACGAAACATCCTTTCTCTTCGACGAAAATATTCTTTCTCTTCATAAGAAACATTCTTTTCTCTTAGACGAAAACTTTCGTTCTCTTTGACGAAACAGAGCGTATCTCTTCAACAAAACGATTCTTTCTCTCCGATGAAAACCTTTTTTTTCATCGAAACTAAAAACACCTCTTTTGTCTTTTGATCACAACCTCTTCCTCTCACTCAACCACGGCCTCTTCAGACCATAAGATGGATAATCTCATTCTCTCACTATTTCTGCTACCAAACCTTTAATATAACCCATACAGTCGACATGGATTGTTTCCTAATGAAACATTCGCAATGCCGAAGAAGAACTACATAACTTTGTGAGTGTAGTTTATATCGTCATTAACCACCACCGTCTTGACATTGTTCAAGCTTAGTCCCTACCATCTTATTTTGTATTTTTCTTTATTATATTATTATTAATTATTATTAATTGTCGCGTAGCGAACACACCAAAGATACTCACCATTTCCTTCGAGGCAATGTAAAAAATTATAACAACACCAATCGAAAAAGAATACGTCTGAAGATGTCAACTCCGACATTCTTTCTTTACTCCTCAAGCTACGAATCATTCAAATATCTTCGTCTAAGTCTAGGAATGATGGAACACATTCCGTATATCTTTCTCTTATTTTCTACTAGTCTCGATTCTAGTCTATCTTCTATTCTGTGCGTCGTGACAACCTAACTACTTCATCCAAAGTATATCTTTTTATATTTAAAAGTATTTTTAATACGAAATTCAAATAAAATGTCACTCCTTTCACAAAATTTATCAAGCCCTAAACTCCTCTCCTGTTGGCGATCCGTCGGCCCCCAGATCTATTATGGCGGCCAACCCCAGATATATATGAGACCGCTGGCAACAGATTGTAATACCGATTCATTTTTTATCATACCTAACACATCCTCTCTTTTGCTACGAGTTTCCAGTCTACTCTTCACATAAATATATGCCCAATAACACTCTATAGATCAATGGTCATCCTCATATCCTAACACACATAAGCATCATTGCTTATGTTCTTAAGAGTCAAGTGAATTTCATTAATGAAAATGTCGACTTCATTCCTCAAACACAATCCTTACAATTTGTCCATACTCACAATCTCCTCACATCTTGGTCTCACTTCTCGTAAAACCTCTTTCTGAACTCGAATGTTTTTTAACTTCCTAAATGTTACGCTCTCTTTCTCAATAGTCTTTTACTTTATAGAACGTTTCTTCTCACATTCTAAATGGTTTCTTTTCACTTCTAATAAGTCTAATCTCCTTAAACGTTTCAAACTGACTTCTCTTAAAATAGTCTTGTCACTATTAAAATTCCTCTATAATCTCTCCTTACTAATTATTTCATCCGAAATATTTACAAGTAATACTGCGAAATCAAATGTCACCGCCTCGCTAGAACTTTCCACTTTCTAAAAAGTGAAGAACAAAAAGAAGATATTCAATCTTTAAGTGTTATTAAGTCACCACATTATTGAGTCTTTCATTACTCTTCCACTATGAAAGAATTACCACCTCATCTCACATACCCTGGCATCATTTCACATACCCACCTTTGTTCCTCAACATTGTCAACCAACAAAACACCAAACAAATCTTTAAATTCCCCCTACATCAACCTTTGTCAACGAAAGGTCATAATGCACTACATTGTAAGTGAAAAAGAATAACAAACTTTTCTATACAACCTCTATTGTTAACAATATCCTTCTTTAGTATTTACATAGAAGACCTAATCACACGTTTTTGGCTTCTATGGAAATCACTTCATTCACATCCAATAGCAACCGTCTTCATCTCGCTTATGTTTTATTTTTATCCTTTTAAATATATATTTTTTTTGACATATTTTGCCAAGATATTTAGAGACATTCGTCAACAGTTTAAAATGTCATTCCACCAAATATTTTATGTCAAATCAATAACGAATCTCATATCTCGTTTATTAAAAGTCGGATCTAAATCATTCTTAAACATACTCTTGATTCTTTTAATTATAACATTAAAGAATGTTTTTTTAAAATAAATGACTGCATGTGTGGTCTAGCTACTAACATCTTTTAAAGTGTCATACACTAGAATATCTAAACACCAAGAAGCAAAGTCTAGTTCTCGCTAATACTTGCTATACACATGTTGTTGTGTGTGTATATATAATAATGTGTGTGTGTGTGTGTGGGATAAGTGTTTGTGTGTGGAATGTGTGAAACTGTCCACTAACTTTGTTTTTGGTAGCAACACATCCATTATTATTGAATCCTTGTTGAGTCCCCGAACAGGGGAGCATACTCAATGGATCACAATACATAGCGTTTCTACTCATTTAAATTGAGCATCGAACTTCTCAAAGACATCGATGGTAATTTTATTTATTGATCTGTTATACTCAATATACAAGAATGTAAATATCATAGAGGACGGCAATGATTCAAGGGGGAGGGGAGGAGCTAGAGATATAAGGTAAATATAGCATGGAGTTGGTTAAACCGTGATGATAGAAGACTTTACTAAAATGAATGGCAAGCGCACCTTTATAGAAAAATAGATTGGGGATTGAAAAATACGAATAAGGTTTCATTCATACGCTAATACTTCACTCCTCCACTTCAAACCACCCTCAAACCTAAGGTCCACTTCTCATACCTTCGAACTACTATATAACTTGAAGAGTACCTATACTTTCTTTTCATTTCTTCTTCTCAACTATCACGACCTCCTCTAAATATCCAATAAACATAAACCAACCACAACCTTATTTCTTTACATTTTCTTCTATTCCATCATACCTAATCCATATGGAAGCACCTACCTTTTCCTTATTTCTTCAACCTAAACACTCGAAGTACCTACCTTCTTCTCTCGCCTACTTCTCACCTCTCATGACCTTTTCTAAACTATACAAGAAACACACAATCACCTTCACCTTTATATCTCATATCTTCTCCTCATACCACAAACCTATATACTCAGAGCACCTACCTTTTTCTCATTCCTCCAACGTATATACCTGGAGCACATACACTCTTCTCATGTCTTGTTCTCAAACCTCCGACCTATATGCTCCGACCATCATCCACATAATACCTTTTTGCTTTGACAAAAGGGGGAGAAAGGAGTGTAAACGAGTAACTTTTAAACTTTACTATGGGTTATAGTTTACATGTTTTGTCATCATCAAAAAAAGGGGGATATGTAGTGCAAATATGACGCATATTTAATCTATATGATCTCTTTATGTTTTGTGTTGATGGACAAACATATGACTTGTAGTAATGTAACAGAAAAGTGCGCAAGTTACTCGTTTACACAAATCCATCAATGCATACATGCCATCAGACATCTCTCGCATCTCAATAAGCACTAGACAGGACGTTGGTTACAGCCCGACGTAATCACGATAAGGAATGTACAACAAGCATTAAACTTGTTGATACCCACGCCTTGATTGATTCTACTACGTGATTAATGTGTTGATTACCTTGGAAGAATCCTAAAAAAACATAGTTTAGAACATTGTTTTATAATCAAAGTGTTTGCAGGAATCTACACACTTTGATACTCTAGAAGTATTTAGCAATGGAACAGTACCAACAATGAATATATCACAAACTTGCTACAATAATAGTAGAAAATACGAGTACTACATGATAGTCCAAGGATACAAACCATGAAGATATTACAAGCTTTCACTAATATTTAATTTGTCCTATGTATGCGAATATAAAACCTTAACCTATGATCTCCTATTATACACCACAAGAGTCCTTTACAAGATAACTATCAATCATAAATCACATATCAAATCATCTAAAATATAAATATATACAATTCCTTATTTTATCTCCATGCATCCTTATCACCAATACGACAGCTTTGACCATCAGCATATTCATCTTTCTTCTAGCATATTGTAACTAACTCTGGCAGTACTAAGTATGTACTATACTGGCATTACTAACTCATTAGTACTGTTTGAGATATCCCTTGGCAGTAATAACTCTTGTAAAGATTATTCCAACAATCCTCCACTAAACTTGTGATTTATCTTCAAATCCATTCTTCAGGATTAAATCTTCTTGAAATTCTGGATGAAGATTCTTCAAACACAATCTTCCTACTTCTGCACTGAGATCTTAAAAAACCTTAGAAGTTACATCCTGTGAACTCTCATCGATCAACTTCCAATCTTACTTAACATCTTTGACAACATCTCACTTTACTTAGAGGATAATTCTCACTGTCCAGCATATTAATATGCTAAACCATTGTCCACATACAACAAAATGTGAATGCCATAAAAATCACATAATCTCCATCTTATAAAAAAGTATTCAACTTACTTTCCAAATTCATTTTCTTCATCAGGCTTCAAATAGAGAATATACAATCTCCCCAAAGCAAATCAAATCAAATCCTTTTTGGTACTTGAACACTATAACCATTCTTGACTAGTCAGTACACCACCTCTAGCATCTAGTCTAACAGACTTCAAACATCCTCACTCAAAATCTTATAGTTCTCTAGGAATAGCCCATCTCCTCTAAGATTTGATAATACAATGCAAAGTCTTCTGACAAAACACAAAGTCTTCCAATCCACAATTGGATACTTTGTAGATAGTGATTCAACATCTTCTGCAGCATCATCTCTTGGAACTATGTCTAAATAAACTTTGAGATCTTCCTTCTCATCATCTATCTCCATCTTTTGTCTCTTAACAGTACTTTTTTTTCTAGGAAGATATTTCTTTCTTTTTGCTCCAGATTCTTTAGCAACTTCTTTCACTTCCTTTTGTGTATCAATATCGTCTTCTTCAATCTTTTTAGGAGACTTCATCCTTTCACTTCCATGCTCTGAATCCATAGGCTCAATAATTTGTTAAAATCCTAAACCTTTCAAAGATGGCCTAATCTCATTATATATCACAATTCCCTTGAAATCACTGATCTTGTAGTTTTCCTTGATTCTTCAAGTATTTGATCATATTTTCTCTCCTTGCTTGAGACAACGTGTCATTGGGATTCATCTTTTAGAGCAGATGATACCTTATTACTGAAGATCATTCCAATCTATCTTTTTAGATGGTCTTGGCTCAGACATAGCTTCTTTTTGCCTGTTTCACTTCATCCCATTGCCTGCAACTTCTTCACCCTTGCAATCGTGCCCTTTGTTTTCTAATTCAAATTTGTCTACCAGTCTGATGGCTTTCAGCAAAACTTAACCTTTCATGTTCAAGTCTCTTTCGTTAGACTTCTTCTTGGCTCAAGCTCTGTCATTATTGCTTTTCCTTGTCTTTCTTGTCCTTGTTCTCTTTATCCTTCTTCTATAAAGTAACATTTCTCCAGCAGTACTAATATTTTCCTCAGCATACTAACCACTGTACTATCACTAGCAATAGACCTTTTGTTGCACCAGCATACAAACTCAGCACTACCCATGTTCTCACTGCTTCCTTGAAATTGAATAACTTCAGTATGAGTCACTTCTTGAATAATAGTTCATTTCAGTGCTTTATTTTTTTTTTTTTTTTTTTTTTTTTTTTTTTTTTTTTTTTTTTTTTTTTTTTTGCTTCTTTCTCTTGAACCTCTGCATCAGATAATTTCCTCCCCTTTTTGGAAGAATCATCTTCAACATCATCGTCATCTTCAGAAAGGACAACCTTAGCTCTTTTCCTTGATTTCCTAATCTTGACTCTAGCCTCTAATTTCTTGACCCTGAGAATGAGCTTAGTAAAGAGAAGAACTGTAATTTTCTTGTCTTATCTTCCATTCATCCTCCAAGACTGCAAAACCCTTCAGAAAGTTTGGAAACCAAAATCGTCCATTCATTAAGATACAAGTAACCGCTTAATCACAATCCAGTGAGTGAACAGCAAGAGAGGTGCGTCATATGGGTGTAGGAAAATGTTGTTCTGCTCCAGGTAATGGTTGTGTTGGAGATGGGAATGATACAGCAGCAGTGGTATGATCAGGTGAGTGTTCAATTAAAGGTTCAGATGAGTGTGAAGGTGAAGGAGAATGTTCAGTGTGAGGGTGTAGTGAAGGTTCATGTGATGAGTGAAGTGAAGGTTCAGGTGAGGGTTGAAGTTGAAGGATGTGATTCTTCGAAGAGATTGGAAGGTGCAGTAACATCGTAGCATAGGTAGGGAATAGAGCAACTACCAGTCCTGAATATCCCTTTGTAGGCCTCTCATAGCTTGTTAAAACTGTTGTTGCTAATAGAGGGTACAGGATAAGCTCTGAGTGATGTTGAAAGTTGGTTCTCTGCCTATCAAGGGCATACTTGAATGAACCTAGGGGTACATTAAAAACTTATGGTGCCTTGAAATATTGGACACCATATGCTCAAAAATCAACCTAGAAAAAATAAATTTCCTATTGGTAGCTAAACAGATAATAGTTATTGCAATGTTACTACTAAACTGCTCCCAAGTAGTTTTCTTCGGACTAAGACAATGAAGAATAGAATGGATAAGAAACCTCCATGAGGGTGAAAAGCACCTTATAAAAGTTAACTTTATCTGAATCAGAAGTGATAACCCATGAGTTGGCCATTGCTTAAAAATCTCCGAGTTGGGTAGAGAAGTAATATCACCCCCATAATGATCATCCAACTTCGAAAATGTCTCTTAAAGATGCTTCATTGATAGTCCATGGACGTGACCATACAATGTTAGCAATAAACTTGACTTCTTCATTATCATCAGTAGTATCTTCAGCAACGCTCCAGAATTTGTTTGATAAACGAGACATAAACAGCTGCTTCTTTGTGAGGTAGCATAACAAGATTACTTCGAGCAGGAATTTGATGAGACTTGATGAAACCCTTCACTGCTGAGATTTCTCTAAAAATGCGACAGTTGTGCTTGTTCACAAAATTCCAATTTGCTTACTAAAAGTGTGATAAATCCGAAGTGGGATTGTGAGCGGTATGAATGAATGAATGCTAGGAGAAATTAAATTGAGATTATATAAGAGAAAACGTAGAGAATGGTTTTGTACCGACATAAAGAAATTAAGTTAATCGTGATTAAAAACAAATGGATATAATAAGATATCACGAAAGTCTAATATAGTTTCAAACCTCTAAATGAAACCATAGGTTATTTTGGGGCAGAAAGTATCCTCAACGGCTCTAGTTAATTAATGAAAAAGTTCTGTAGTGCTCAAACATTACTAACGGTCACCAGCATTACCAAATTTGGTTCTAGCAGTAAAATACTTAAAAGCCCTAGCATTATTAACTTATTTCACCAAAAAGCATACAATCTCCACAACTATTTTTGTAGCATTACAAAAATAGGCAATATCACACAAAATCTCACTTTTCTGTTTGTGTTTAAAGCTCCACATTTAATCTCCTTAATTTTTAACTCACTTTGCACTCTCTCTGTTATCACACAATCTCTCACTTTCTGTTTTTAAGCTCACCAAATCTCTCTTTTCTTTTGACTCACTCTTCACACAAGGTATAGTTTTTGGCAAACTACCAGCCATTTAAAGGATTTGATTTTCTATTACCAAATCCATTTGCTTTGGACTAGCCAATGCTTCATTGTAAAAAACATGGTGCATTGATGACCATATAGTTTTGAGTAAACTATCAACTATCAACGGATTTGAGAAGTCTTTACCAGGAGCCGTTTGCTCTGGACTAGTCCAATATCTTTGTTGTCTAATGAAACATGTAGAAACTGATGACCATTTGTGTGAGTGTTAAAACCAACATTTAAGGAAAAAAAAACATACAACATTCCTCCCCTTAAGAATGCAACATGAGTAACCAATTTCATACTCCATTGCTTATCCAGAAAGAGTTAGCTCAAACCCCAAGAAAAACATAATCTAGCCCACTTTTTTCTGTTTAGCATATAAATGTTACTAACAGGATTTAATATTAGAGACATAGAAAAAACTAGCAGTACTAACTAACAAGTAACAGTTTTGACAAACAGATTTTAAATATAACTAGTCATTACTAATTATTAACTAGCAATATAAATTTACAAAGAATATAACAGTACTATTATTTTAACAAACTTTACACAAACAAATAAGAGATATAGCATTAGTGATTTTACATTCCAATACTTGAGACCAAGTACTGAAATCTACCAGCATCAAAACCTTTTGTAAGAAGATCTGCTACATTATGGTCAGTGTCAATCTTAACCATTTGAATTAACTTTTTAGCATTGCAGTCTCTTATAAAATAATGCCTAATCTTTATATGTTTTGTTTTAGAATGTTGAACAATTGTTATCTATTATGCAGATAGTACATTATTGTCAATATAAATAACATAGTTCATGAAATTGTAACCCCTAAGTTCAGACATTGGTGATTTTGGGATCCATAGAACCTGACCACAGTCAAATGCAGCCAGCCACATATCAGCCTCCGTTTGTAGAATTGACAACTATAGTTAGTTTCTTGCTTGCCAAAGATCAGCCAAATTATCCCAAAAACTGACAACCTCCAGTTGTTGACTTCCTATCTTGTGTAGCTCTAACATAGTCACTATCGTGATAAGGCACTAATTCCAATGAAGACTCCTGTAGAATACCAAAGTCCCTAATTAATGGTGATTTTCCTTTAAGGTATCTATAAGATTCATCTTAATGCTAAGATATAGGAAGACTTAGGAAAACCATAACCCTTTGCACTGGACACACTGCAAAAACATGATATCTGGCCGGATGCTTTAAGGTACAACAAAAAAGCCTAACATAGATCAAATAACATGTTCATCAACATCAGCACTATCTCCACTTGAACCAAAAGTCTTTTTCAAAATCAGTGGGAAGTAGAGGCAGACTTCACATCTGAGTAGTTGAACTTTCTCAAAATCTCATGGACATATTTATCTTGACTGATAAAAATTCCTTTCTTTTTCTGTTAGACCTGTAATCCCAAAAAGAAGGTGAGTTCTCCATAGAAACACATTTTGAAACTTATCCTTCATAACAGCTCTCAACTCATCACATTAATTCCTTCTTGTAGATCCAAAGATAATGTCATCCAACGTAGATTTGAACCATCAAGATATGTCCCTTATTTCTCTTGATGAATAATGTTGGTCAATCCTTCCTCTTTGAAACCATTACACTAAGAGATAATTGGTGCCAAAGTACATACCAAAGCTCTGGGAGCAGATGCAAAGCCATAATAATGCTTACACTCCTTATAGACGCTTTAACCAGATGGTCAAGATATTCAAAACCAGTAGGTTGACATACAAAAACCACCTCTTCAAACTTACCATACAGGAAGGCACTTTTACATCCATTTGGTAGTAACCATAAAACCCATAGAAGAAGCATAAGCCATGAACATCTGATGGCCAAATTACTAAGCCACAGGTGCAAAGACTTTATCATAGTTATATATGCCCTCGTTCTTTGAATATGACCTTGATCAACAAGTCTTGCTTGTGTTCTGGATGACAATCCCCCTTTCATCTTTCTTATTTATTATACCCACTTTGAACCAATTGCTCATACCTAGGTAAATTCCACAGAATCCAACCTTAGTAGTTTGAACTGAAAAGTTCCTCCTCAGCATTGCTTCTAACCCATGCTGGATCTCTAAGAGTCTTGAGAAACTCTTTTTATCTCCTGAGAGAGGAAACAAACAAAAAGAACATGTATGAAGATCCAAGATGTGACTCCCTATCATATATAAGCACTAAGAAATCTTTTCAAGTAAGAGTTTTCATCCTTGTTTGAACAGATGACTGCACATCACCAATCACATGCTCAATTGGGTGATCTTTGTGAATTCTTGTGTGAGGAGTGGTGGGGACTTCATAAGATGGTGGAATGTTCCCCAATTCAATTTCTTGATCCTCCACTTGTGTGTCTTCAGATGTAGGACTTGGTCCCACCAAGTCTTCAGGAGTAGCAGTATTAACTTCAGGGACAGCAGTACTAACTTCTCTACTACCAGTATTAACTTCTGGCCTGGCAGTATTAACTTGTTGATCAGCAGTACCATTATTCTGAAGACTGCTATCATCATGAGTCTTTTCTGAAACATCAATCTCATCATGTAACCCATTTTGATCTTGTATTTGAGCATCAGCAACAGATCTGGGTGAAGCATCATCAAAGTATGAAGCATCCTTCCAAATTGGCATGACAATACAATCTTGATTTGCTTGATCTTGTTGAGAAGATGTACTAGACTCAGAAACTCCTTGTATACCTGCAAAATCATTAGAAAAAGTCCCTGCAACCTACATAATTCATTGATTGGGTTAGAGAATCAAGATCAAACAGCCACTTTGGACCATTTCCTTCTATCATAGGCTTATTCTCTAAGAACCCAATATGCAAGTTTTCCTGAACTTTTCTGGTTCTAATGTTGTATACTCTAAAAGCTTTGCTACTTAAGGAATATCCAACAAAGAAACCTTCATCACTTTTTCCATCAAACTTGCCCAACTTATCTAAGGTATTGAGAATAGTAACATGACATCCAAATGGTTTCATGAAGCCTATAGCTGGTTTAATACCTCTAAAGAGTTCATAAGGAGTCTTGTTATGAGGCTTGACTATTAAGACCCTATTCTGTACATAGCAAGCAGTAGAAACAGCTTCTGCCCAAAATGTTGTAGGTAACTTAGAGTCAGCTAACATTGTTCTAGCAGCCTCAATGAGAGTCCTATTCTTCCTTTCAGCTACACCATTTTGCTGAGGTGTCCTTGCTACACTATATTCTCTTTTAATACCTTTTTCCCTACAGAACTCATCCATCACTTTGTTTTTAAACTCTGTCCCATTATCACTTCTGATTATTTTAACTTTCTTATCCACTAGGTTTTCTACCTCTTTGATAAAGTTTTTAAGGATCTCACTT
Source organism: Tanacetum coccineum (assembly GCA_026074375.1). Classification (NCBI taxonomy): domain Eukaryota; kingdom Viridiplantae; phylum Streptophyta; class Magnoliopsida; order Asterales; family Asteraceae; genus Tanacetum; species Tanacetum coccineum. The sequence goes on along the minus strand of BQNB010001789.1, from coordinate 36,047 downwards.
GTTTCATCCTTAGATCTTAAAAAGAAAACCCATGAAAATCTACTATAATCATCAGTGACTACCAAGCAGTACTTTTTATGCATAAGACTACTAACAAAAGTTGGACCAAAGAGATCCATATGCAGCATAAACAATGGCTTAGTAATGGGACTAAAGGCCTTGGTCTTACAAGAGGCTCTGTGTTGCTTGCCTTTTAGGCAGGCAACACAAGTTTGGTCATTCTCAAATCTTTTTAAAGGCAATTCTCTTAAAAGATTTTCTTTGACAAGTTTATTAATATTCTTAAAATTGACATGACCAAGCCTCCTATGCCATAACATTGATTCCTCAGATGTAGCCTTTGCAACTAGACAAGTTAAACCATCTTTAGGAACTATGTTTTTCATATCAAAACTGTACATGTTATCCTGTCTAGGAATTTTAAGAAGTATCTGATTTTCATCAGGCAACTTAAAATTAGGAGATAGAACAAGACATTCAGAGTCAGTAAAAAGAACATAGTTCTTTTTGTCACACATTTGTGAGACACTAAAAAGGTTAAACTTCAACTCTTTGACAAAGTATACATCTTCAAAATCAAGTTTATCAGTTTTAATAGTACCTTTGCCAGTTATTCTCCCTCCATTTGCTCCACCACCAAAAGTAACATAACCTCCATCAAAGTCTTTGAAATCTGAAAGATGGGCTATGTTTCCAGACATGTGCCTTGAGCATCCACTATCAACAAATCCTTTATCATTAGCTTTGAATTGCTACTGCACATAAAACTTATGAAGTTAGTTATCTTTAGGGGGAAGACCCAAGCCATTACTGACTTGGATCTGCTCGTGCATCAATATAGATTATATTTGATTAAAAACAAGTGAGTGCACCATTAGGTATGATAGGTCTCCTAACCCAACATGCTGAGGGTTACACATTAAATCCCCTTGCCCTGACAGTAATTAACCATTTTGGCCTAACAGTAATTAACAATTATTGTCCTACCTTAATTAATATTTTGATTATTAGACCTTTTTTTAATTGCTGTGCTCTTGTAAAAGGGCCTTAGAACTAGTTAATGTGATTGATTTTGAAATGGTCTTTGTCTAGCCAAGGGAACTGTTGATTTTGGGTTAGTCAGTAATAAGAAGGCCTAACAATATTAAAAGACCTAGCAGTACTAAAAGGTCTGACAGTGTTAACAGACCTAACAGTATTAACAGTCCTTGCATTATTAACAGTTTTTAGGCCAGTCTTCATTAAGACTGCTCTTGGAACTATATGTTTGTGAGCATTAGGACAACTGTATTGAATGTGATCAAAACTACCACAGATAAAACATGCCTTGTTATTAAAAACAAAGTTACATCCTAATTGATTGGATTTTTGACCATTCCAATTCCTTTGGTTCCCCCTAGGTCCTTATGACATGTACATCTCTACATACCTAACTGACCTTCTAATTGGTTTTTCAGTTTTAACTGACTCTTTCTTAGTTGCAGTAGGTATAGCAGTTTTCTTTTCTACCTTAGGATAACTCAACATCATTCCTCATCATCTAACACACCAATCTCAATAATTGGAGCATCATGATTCTCTCTAGCTTTCTTAGGTTCTTCTTCCCTAACTTGATTAGCAGGACAGAAAAACTTTTCTTTCCAATCTTTGTCTACCTTAATTGAAGACTTAACTAAGCTAGAATTAGTCTTTTGTTGTTGCTTTAAAGAGTCATTAGTATTGTCCTTAGAATTATCTGACTCTTTATCACAGACCCAGTGATAAGGCAATACATTTGTAATCGCCATAATACCAAACTCCATTTACCTCAGGTTGTTTGAATTCTTGTAGGCCTGAATAAGATAAATCTAAGGGTGTTGGTCTATTTAGAATCAAAGGATGAGGTGAGGGGACAACATTGTAGCCAAATCCCTTTTTGCTTTTGTCAGTTATCTGACTTGCTAACAACTGATCTAAGTCTTTTGATGATTTTTCAAACTTTGCAATCTTAAACTCAAACCCCTCATTTTCTTCCTTAACCTTTTCAAGTTCAGTCTTAAGTAATCCCATTAGATATTCTTTGTGACCTACACTTCTTTTAAGCAAAGCAATTTCCTCAGAGAAAAGAACTTCAGATTCTTTATATTTAATGATTTGCCCTTCTAAAATTGATAAACCTCTTTTGTATGTAGAAGCTTTAAAAGCAGTATCATCTAATTTAACAAGTAAATCATCATACTGTTTCTTTAGAGCTTCATAATTTTGCAAACAAGACTTAGAACAAGATTTATCATTTGATACCTCAGAATCTGTGAATGCCATGAGAGCCATGTTTGCTTGAATTTCATCCTCTGCCATATCACTCCTATCAAATCCAGCACCATCTATAGCACACATTGCCTTTTCAGAAGCATCTTTAATCCTTACCGCCTTTGATGAGCTTCCTTGATTCCAATTTCTGTTGTCTTTACTTCTTGGTGCTCTGCATTCTCTGGCAAAATGTCCCATTTTATGACAGTTGAAACATTCTACTTTTGATTTATCATATCCAGCAGTACTGCTTCCATCAATGATAATCTTCCTTCCAGTTCTCTGATAGAACTTTCTTGCCCTCATGCTTAGCAGTGCCATATTCCACTTTAGATCCATTTCTTCCAAATCATCATCATGAAGTTGCTCAAGATCTTCATGAACTAGTTGAGACCCTTGTGGTTGAGTGGACAAAAAGGCATAAACTGTGGCATCACTAAAACTAGCAGTACTAGTTTCAGTACTAGCAGTATTAACCTTGGTGGTGCCAGTACTAACTCCAGTGTTAACAGTATTAATTGTATTAGTACTGCTTGGACTGGAAGTGGTTAGAAATGCCAAGTTCTTATCATCATTGTTATCAGCAGTAGATTTCTTAACCTTTTGTTCAACAATTTTAAAATTGTTGTACAAATCATCCAAACCCATAGTATCAAAGTCGGGTTTGTTCATCCAGACTACCACATGAGTATCCCACTCAGAAGGTAAGCTCCTCAAGAATTTAACATTTAGATCTTCAGGAGGAGTAACTACACCCAAAATTGCCAACCTACTAACAAGCTTTTGAAGCCTGTTAAAGATTGAATCAAGAGATTCTGAGCTTGAAGCATTGAAATTTTCATACTGTTGCTTCAGTAGGGCCTTTTGAGTCCTCTTTGTTGCTTCATTCCCTCAAAATCTAGCTTTAATGGCAGCAAACATAGATTGAGCATCAACATACTGTTTAAAGGTAAGTTGATGTTCATTTGGCAGTGCCATGAGCAAAAGACTTCGAGCCTTTACATCATTCTTTTTGCAAATCTTTTCTTCAGCAGTAGAGGGCACAGTCATCTTCAATGCTGTTGATGGACCAGATTCTGGTGCTGTAACAGGAATAGGTACCCACGAATTTCCATTTTCTATTACCTCCCATAATGCATAATCTTGGATCTGAAAGTACTGCTTGATTCTGATTTCCCACATCTCATACTCTCCTAGTTTGAGCATGGGAAGCTTTGCCAACGCATTGTTCTGAGAATTTTCTAACTCCATTTTCTCTAGATCAAAGTTTCTCAAAGCACAGGCTCTGATACCACTTGTTGATCCCACGCCTTGATCGATTCTTTACGTAGTAAAGTGTTTGTTACCTTGGAAGAATCCAAAATAACAAAGATTGAGACTTTGTATGTATACCAAAGTGTATGCGGAATCTACACTTTGATACTCTAGAGGTGTTTATCAATAAAACAGTGATAACTAAACAAACAATGAACAATGAACACACTGCTTCAATATTATTAGAATAATACGAGTACTCTTGTAGTACTGGGGTTACAAACCTTGAAGCTATTACAATTTTTCTCTCTAAGTATTTCTATCACTTGAAAAGTATATTTATTCTAAAACTTAGGATCTCCTTTTATAGAACACAAGGAGTCTTTTACAAAGATAACAGCCTATATTTTAGGATCAGTTACAATTCAAATATAACCATCCCGTAACAATCTCCATGTATCCTTATCTTCAATTTAGCAGCTTTGACCATGAGCAGTACTAACTCTTTTCTACTAGTAGTATTAATTAACACTGGCAGTACTAAGTTTGTACTGGCAGTACTAACTCCATTAGTACTGTCAGTTACACCTTGGCAGTATTAACTCTTGTGAAGATTTATTCCTAACAATGAGTGTGAAAGTCATCTTCCTTGCAAGAAGTGTTAGATGTAGAAGACTTTTCAAACTTACGCCTCAATGCGTCCCACAATGCAATATCATCAGCTCGATCTTGAAGATTTCTATTCATCTTCAAGTACAGTTGATACTGAAGATTAGCGGATGATTCTATTTTAGTTGATGTGGTTGTGGTTTTGGTTGGATGAACATGAATAACATTGGATTGTACATGATTTTTGAAAAGTTCTTCAATGATTGCTAGAGCATGTGCTTTGAATTCTTGAGAAATAAAAGACGGTACTTCTGAACGAAAGGCATCACGATCCTTAATGATTATGTTAACTATGCATGGTTTCAGGTTAGCTTCAATTAAATCATTGGTAACATTCTCAGCAATTTGTGGAACAACTTCATGTAAAATGTCATCAATCTTGTTATGAGTTTCCCAGAACTTTACAGTAGTGACACATTTCCTTTCCATGTCTTGAATCATATAACCTTGACACCTGCACATCCTGCAAAGCGCTCCTGGAAGATGAGAGTATTTACTGGAAATTCTTTTCTTGACTGTTGAATGTTTAGATGTAGAGATAGTTGGATTTGAAACAATATCCGTCAATTCCTGAAAAGTTTTCTTATCCGAAGATAAGATTTTCCTAGGGGAACTAAGTAGTGTGGGAATTGTTGTCTGCGTCTCCTCATTCTTAATCTCCAAACTACCTATCTCATCATCCTTCTTCTCTCTTTCGTTATCATCATCATCATCAACAACTTCTGGATTATCCTTATGACTCTCGCACTCTATCCAATCCTCAGAGTCATCATCATCCTTCTCAACTAGTTGCTTTTGCTTAATTGTTATTTTAAGTGACTTACTTGGTGAACTGGATTTTCTTTTAATTTGCTGCCTCTTCTTTGTCTCCGAAGGACTAGCAGAAACGGTAGGTGACCTATGGGTGCTAGGTGTAATCCTATGCGTTCCTTGGGTAGAAACAACCGGTTGCGGTTGATATTAGAACGTCTACCTTCATGAACCCCATCTCATACTTCTTGAAATCATTCGTTTCTCTAATCTCCGTAGTTAAGAAAGCATCCGGAATCAGCATCCCTCGAACTAAGACATTCCCCATTGTATACACACTAACTAATGGAACATCATCGTTGATAGAATGATAGTCCTCTTCAATCCTTTTGGGGATATTAGGGAATTTCTTCATCAGATCAGCAACAATCAGCTTGATGAAACAAGGATATTGAATAGCTTCCTTTTTCTAAAACATATTATTCATAAAATCCCACCAAAGAAGAGCAGCGTAATCAACATGTGTTCGGTATGAAACAACTGAATAATGTTGATCTTGGTCTGATCATGGCCAGAAGTTCTTGTTGTTAAGCAGCGGTTGAATACTTTGAACATAGTCTGCCATGGTTGAGCCAGATTCTTTGTGAAGAAAGCACTCACTTTGTCAACAACACCTTGATAACCAACTATGTTCATGAATGCTTCAATAGTGTGGATGTTGGCTAGTGCGACAAATGGATTCTCAGGAGTTTCCACTGGTAAATGAAGAGTATCTCTGAACATATCCACAGTGTATATGAATTGTTGAGTATCCAACATAAACTTGATCGTGTCCTTAGTATCTGGTACCTTGCTCACCGTCCTCCAGAATTGTTGTAGGTACACAACAGGGACATCAGCAGTTGCAGTTAATGCATGACTGAGACAATGATCAAGTAGTATCAGCCCAACTATCTTGCATTCAGGAGAGCAAGGAATACTCTGCAACACCGCATAATTGTTGCATCTCCCAATTGGTTTGTATTGAGGAACAAGTTGAGCTGCTGGAATCACGTGTTGAGCCATGTGGAATACTGTATGATGACATGAAATGATTAGTGAGATGAGATATAGTTTAAAATTTACACATATTTGACATGTTTTATCTCTTTCCACTCTGTCTGTTTTATATGCTCTGGCATTTCTTTTTGAGCATATTCTGATCATTTTCTTTCTCATGTGCCTATTCTTGCTTTTTCGGGCACATGCCATACGCTTTATTCTTTTAAACTCATTTTGTATGCTCTGGCAATTCTTTTTCGAGCATACTTTGATTTGCTTTTTCACGTATGGATTTTATCTCTCTTTTTGTTTGTTTTTCCTCACCAATAAGTTTTTGCTAAAATGATGCTCTTTCAAAAATAATAAAGATATACTCTGATTTGTTTAACAACTTTTGAATTTTTAAGAAATCTAAGAGTATATCTTTGTATTCTTTAAAACCTTTTGTGAAAGAGTACCACTTGCTGGCATAAAAATACATCTTTTTGATTTAGAATTTGAGATAACTTTTCCAAAGCAAGTTTTTTTTCAAAGATTCCTTGAAAACATTGATTACATAACCAATCTATTGAGACATAACTGGGATGGTTACTAAGCCACTCACTCCTCATTCTGTTCAATGCAGAAAACGACCGAAACCGGACATAACTTAGACCATTTATCCAATTATATTCAAATGATAGTCATAAATCATTTTTGAATGATTTTGAAACTATCTTTTTCAAAAACTTGAACTTTTCTTTTGATGATACATGAGAAACGTTATGATCACAGACAGTTGAAGCTCACTTTTTGCATTTCCATCATATGTTCCTATTTATAATTTAAAATCATTGATCACTTGTAACTTGAAAAATTTTGTTAAACAAAAACATGATCTTATATACCATATCTGGATGGTCAGTAGATTTCACACTCCTCGTCCGGTTAAATTTAGGAAACGGTCGTAACCGGACACAATTTTCACCATTTGATCCATTTATCAATATAAAATATGATTTGGAAACAAAATTTATCATTTGTTTTCATAGGATGCCCCTTTTTTTAACATTGAAATCCTTTTTGAGATTCGGATAAAACAAATTTATTCCATTATTTACGAAACCTACAATTAAGCCCAAAATCACTTACGAAACCCATTGGCTCAATAATGTTCACAAAACCGAAACCTTTGAACATTTACTTTCGTAAACTTTGATTTTCCAAAAAATATATAATAAGCTTAATGATCCTGCTTATTGCAACAGCTTATATGTCATTTTCCATCATTTAAGCATTTTTATCAAGTTCTCAAAGTTACAAAACATGTTTTAGTTACGAAACCAATAATTACAGTCCATAAAGTGATATTTCTAGTGATCAAGCAATTCCAATCATGTTATCAATCACATATTAGCATTTTGCCTCAATCAATTTTGTTATCTAAACAACTTTCAAATTTACGAAACCCTAGATTTAACCGAAACCTATGTAATCAATTTAATAAAACAATTAATAGCAAAAAGATTACAAAAAGGACTCGTTTCTTACGTTTTCTAGCACAAGAGTTCAACAAATCGATTTGGATCGAAAGTTCTTAGATACGAAAGCTCAAACGACTTAAAGAGATTACGAAACCCAAAATTATTGACTTTACGAAAGTGATTCAGTTTCGTACGTAAATGTGCCTTCTATATTTCTGAAAATAACTTTCATATTTTGGCAAATTTAGTCCCTTAAGTTTCTTACGTAAGCTATTAAAACCCTACGAAAGATACTTTTGAATGTTGACAGTTTTAATCCCTTGAGTTTTTTATGAAAGCTATTGATTGCTAGTTTCTTATACACAACAAAATATATTAATAATATTCCAAAAGAGCAATTAAAAACTTTTCTAAAGTCTCCCTTAAGAAAAGCTCACTCTAAAAGATATATATAATACGTATATTTAACCGGGAAGAATGATCACCCGGGTCGTTTCCCCAACGACTTGTGAAATTGAAACCTTGCTTTAGCTTGGATTATGATTTGAATGAGAGAAAAGATATTTTTGAGTATCTATAACTACTAAATAAAAGAAACAATTAAAATGAACAATTAAAAGTAATTAAACATTTAAACTAATTAACGAGAGCAAATAAAACGCGACAAATAAGCAAATATACTAAAATTAACCCCAAAAAATGCAAACTAAATTTCTAAAACTCAATTAGGACAAAAGAAAATTTTAAGAAAAAGACAAACATTTTTTTTGATTATTTTTGAATTTATTATGAATTAAAATCTACTTTAATCTAATTAAATCCTAAAAATAGCAAATTAAGTTCTAAAAATTAAGAAAAATGATTTTTAAACTTAAGAAATGTCTACTAAAGTAACTTAAAACTCAGAGGAAAAGGAGAAATCTATTTTTTTAACTATTTTTAAAATTAAAATCCTATTTTAAATTAAAATAAAGGCTTAAAAATGAAAATTAAAATCTAAAAGTGTAGGCAAAATTGATTTTTTGAATGAAAACCTAAAAGTATTTATTCTAATGCTAAAAAAAAAAATATTTTTTTTGTATTTTTTCTCTGAATCTTTTTTTTATTTGTTTATTGATTTTTCAAAAAATTTATAACCTAGAAAAATGATTAAAAATAATCTATTAGATAGAAAAAAATATGGGAAAAAATTCAGGGCGGCGAAAATCCTAAATGCAACTATAGTTCAAAGGAAAATAAGGGAAAACTTACCCAGCTTGTCTAATAAGCTGATAATTATGACTTGTATGCTACCGCTTATTTTTTAGAAAGGAAAATGAAATTGTGTACAAGTATTAAATGGAAGGAAGGTTAACCAGATGAGTTATTGAAGCACACTGGTTAACACTTAGAACATATAAGCAAGAGGTCGCGGGTTCAAGTCTGGCAAACCCCCATTTTTTGCAATTTTTATTTTTTATTATTTATTTTTTTTTGAAAACAAAAGTTGGAACTTATAAAGGACACAATTATAAGCACTTTTAATTAAAAGAGCATAAGCTCAAACTTAAAAATAAGCTTAGAAAAAAAACTGTTTATACTACTGATTTTTGGTGTTTTGAGTTTTTTATGAACTTTAAGAAGCAAATGCACCTAATAAGCTAAGCTAGAAAATAGAAAACAAGCTTTAAACTGAATTAAACTATATGTAATCTAGATTTCTACTGAATTTAAAAGCCTAAAAACTAATTTAACTATCCTAAGTGAAATCAAAGAGGACAGCAGTAGTAACAAAGGTTACTACTGCTAGTGTAAATGAACTAAAGCTAAAATCAAATTGCAGGTGACCTTTTTGGTCTAACCTGCAATGAACACTCTTGTTGAGTGTATTTAAACACAATGCAACTCAAGTTCTAAGCCTAAGGAGCTTAGATCAAAATTTTACAAGTAAAATCAAAAGGACAAATCCCCTGGTGCTGAGACAGATTCAATAAGCCACAAAATCATCATAAGCTCAAACTAACTTGGCAAATTTATCCAAAACTTAATCAAATAAAATATTCTAACTAACCCAAAGAGAAATCACTAAGTTCCTTTGACTTTTGATGGTCAATTAGCACTAACCCAAACACCCCCTTAATTCTAACAGTTTTTCTTTTAACTAGCAAATTTGAAATCTATTGAACTTAATTTGATTACCAGATAACAAATGTCTTAAAACGGGCTTAACAAACAATCCTAAGTATTCAATAAGCCATTAACAATAAGCTATACTAAATTAAGCTAATTTTTTTGTTTTTATGATTTTAATGACAGAAATGTGAAAACCTATGATCTAATAATCTATAGCTAAAAACAGATTTCAAGACAGGATTAATAAGCACAAGTGGACAACAATAAGCACAAATAAGCTAATCAATAAGCATATTAAACATGTAAGCAAATCTACATTAACAAGTACTTATAAAACTAGATATTAAAGAACATAAGATATTAAATGAAAACTTACTTTAAGCTTCAGCTAAAAAGAGGCTAAATTCAATTAAGCAGCTACAAGCTCTAGCTTATCCTTATGGATAAGCTAGTAAAGTCCATGGGAACCCTTCCATCTTTGGATCCCCTTCCAAAAGCTTATAATCTAATAACAAGGTAATTAGCTGATTTTAGGATTTAAATAGATTAAATGAATACTTTAGCTCTATCACAAACTTATAGACTTGTGAGAGCTTATGAGCTTATTAGAAGCTTAGCTAATGATAACATAAGGAAGTGAGGTTTATGAGCTTATAACAGTTTGTGCTTAAAAGAGAAAGAAACTTTTCATTACTAACTTTTGATTACATTAACTGAATTTGAGTACAATGCTTGAAAAAGGAAACAGAAAATGAAATTTTACTTAAGCTAACACTAAAGCTAATTTAAGCTAAAAAAAATAAAAAATTAAAAGGTGCCTTGTGTGTGTGTGAGGATTGCTATTTATAGCCAGCTGCTGAAGATTCTAGCCCCTTGCTTTCTTCCCACGCTTCTTCTAATCTCACCCCTTGAATTCCTTCAATGATTGGATCTCTAATCATGTTCGTTGGATCATATTTGTGCACATACGGATTGCCAGCGTGGCAATCCGTGATGTGACTCTTGTGCTTTCTCTGAGAGTGACTCAAGTGTAGATATCCCCATTCCTTGTGCTTCCCTACATCCAACGTGTCCTCTCTTTGATGGGATTGACCAATGAGGCTCTTTGATTACGTGATTACCCTGCCAGCATGTACTTTAGCCCATGAATTTACTATTGCACCCTTTAATTAGTAAAAGCCCTTTGATTTGACCCGTGGTTATGTTGGGAGAGACGGTGAACAGTAAAACTGTTCTTGGCGCCTTTTTATAACTGAAAACGGGTAAAATCTTTTTAAACTTTGAGCAATTGGCAACAATAGTCCTTGTGGTTTTAGAAGTAAAGGTGAAATGATATTTCAAGTGTAAACAACTTTCTCTTTTGGCACTTTTGGTCCCTAGAGTTTATAAAAGGGTTATGGGCTTTAGGGTTTTGGGCCTTTATTTTGGGCTTTGGATCCGGGTAAGAGTTAAGGAAAGATTAGGCCCATTTAGGTTTAGGGACTAATTATGTAAGTTTCTGAAACTTAAAGGACTGGATTTGTAACTTTAGATTTTTGTCTTCTAGTGTTGACTAAGTTGACCAAGAGTTGACTGAGAGTTTTGACTTTTTGACTTTGGCTTTGAATTCCTGGCTTCTTTTGTACTCTTCCGTTCCTCGATCCCGTGTTTGCCTGTTTTTGGCGGTTTTCTTGTGATTTTTTTGTTTTATCCGTACCTGCACACACAAAACACAAAAACAAGCATAACTTTGCCATTTTTAGTCTGTTTTTGGGCTTAATTGGGTCTTTTTAGGTATAAACATATATATGTATTTTACACTTATCAGCTATTTACACCTTATGAAAGACACTTTTGAAAGTTGACAGTTTTAGTCCCTTGAGTTTCTTATGAAAGATATTTACACCCTACGAAAGCTACTTTCCAACGTCGTCATTTTCAGTCCCTTGAGATACTTTCGTAAACAACAAGCATCCATACGAAAGTTATTTTTTCATTTTTCACCTTTTAATTTCAAAAATTACTTTCGTATCCCTTTTTATTCAAAAAAAATTTATAACTCCCCCTTGAAGTTAGACCACTTTTATAAAAATAATCCTTTTGATTTAATTTCTCCAATTAAGTTCCTTTTTTTACTGAAAAATTTCATAACTCCCCCTCGAACAGTTATCCAATTTTTGAAATATCTTTTCTTACAAAGTTTGTTCAAAATGAAGTTAATTTTGCTTTTAAGCACACAATTTCATTTTCTGATGATGATGTATCCTGAAAAATTTTATAACTCCCCCTCAACAAAATATCCAATTTAAGAACTTGTTGAGTGATAGTTAATTTTGCAGTTTTGAACATTTTGTTATGAGAAGATTTTGAAAATTTTCAAGAAATTTCATAACTCCCCCTTGAATAAATGTCTAACTAAAGAACTTATTCAAGAGATTGTTAATTCTTATAATTTTGCACACTTGAAAATTTTCACAAGAAGATGATTTTTGAAGAAATCTTTTGTTTTTGAATGGAATTGGATTTGCAAAACACATTTTTTAGTAGTGAAAAATTATTTTGATGATATTCTCCCCCTCAGTTTATGATACAATTATTTTACATTTAAAGAACCACTTTTTTAAAAAAGTCAGTATCATAAGACTAATTTGAATGGAGAAAATATGTGTTTAAATCTTTAAGTTATTTTTATAAAATTTTGAGTTTTTAATTTTTAATTTTTGTTTTGTTTTTAAAATTTATTTACAAATGTTTTTTATGTATGATCTTGCATTCAAGAAGACAATTTGGCGAGACGTTCCAACTGGGTTGGAGTCATACATCGCATACCAATCTTGTGAACTAGAAACTCAAACCTTTCGGCTTTTGTAAATAGATCAGCAAGCTGGTATTCCGTCCCGACAAAGTATAATTCAATTGTACCTTTCTCAACATGCTCTTTGATGAAATGATAACGGTTGTTAATGTGTTTTGTTCTTAAATGTTGTATGGGATTGCAAGATATTACAATTGCACTTTTTGAGTCATAGTAGATCGGAATCTTGTGGTAATGAAATCCATAGTCCAGCAGTTGTATTCGCATCCAGATGACTTGAGCACAACAAGCAGACAGGGATACATACTTAGCTTCCGCAGATGACATAGCTAAACAATCTTGCTTTTTGGACGACTAGCTGACTAACTTATATCCCAGAAATTGAATGCCTCCTGATGTGCTTTTGCAATTATCATTACACCCTGCATGGTCGGCATCTACATATGCAATTAGCTCAAACCCATAATCCTTCGAGTACCATAGACACGTATTAATGGATTGTCTATGGTAACGAAAGATCCTTTTGACCTTTTTGAGGTGTTTTTCAGTTGGGCGTGCCTGATAATGCGCACAAACAAATGTCGCAAAGGCAATATCTGGTCTACTAGCAGTAAGATACATGAGTCCCCCAATCATACTATGATATTTAGTTTGGTCTGTTGGGGTACCCTGTAAATCTGTATCTAGTTTATTAGTAGCCATTGGTGTGCTAACAGTATCACATTTTTCCATCCCGTGTTTCTTAAGAATATCCAAAGTATATTGCGATTGACTTATAAAGATACCTCGGGGAGATTGATGAACCTGAAGTCCAAGAAAGAACTTCATTTCGTCAATCATTGACATTTCAAAACTATCTTTCATGAGTTTTTCAAATCTTTTTGCAAACACTGGTTTAGTTGACCTAAAAATTATGTCATCGACATAGACTTGAACTAACAAAATGTCATCCCCATGTCTTCTTGTAAACAGTGTCGGATCGACAATACCTTTTGTGAAATGGTGTTCGATTAGATACAAGGAAAGCTTTTCATACCATGCTCTCGGGGCTTGTTTGAGACCATATAGAGCATTCTTAAGACGATAAATGTGATTTGGAAAGTCTAGATCTACAAAACCATCGAGATGTTGAACAAAAACCTCCTCTTTCAGTGGACCATTCAGGAATGCTGTTTTAAGATCCATCTGGAAAATTGGAAAATTTTTGTGAGCCGCATATGCCACAAAGATTCTGACAGCTTCAAGTCTTGCAACTGGTGCAAATGATTCATCGAAACCTATTCCCTCTTCTTGACCGTATCCTTTAGCAACTAAAGGAGACTTGTTCTAAATAACTGTGTTTTCAGCATCAGTTTTGTTTTTCTAAATCCATTTGACTTTGATTATGTTTCTGCCAACAGGACATTCGACAAGTTCCCAAACATCAAGGCATTTAAAATGGTTAAGCTCATCTTGCATGGATTCAATCCAACTGTGATCAAGCAAAGCTTCCTTGATATTTTTTAGTTCGATTGTACTCACTGTAAGTGCATACATACAAACTTCTTCATTAGTTTGAAGTCTTTTCCTTGTCATAACCGGCTTGGAGGGATCACCAATCACTTGTTCAAGTGGATGATTCTTAGCCCATCTATCAATTGAGCGATGTTGTTGGTGAAATTGATGCATATTTGATGGATCCTGATAAGTTGAAGAAGATTCAACAACATCGAATTCAGGAGTTTGTGGTGCATTATGAAACGTATTTCCATCAAAATCTGCAACGTCTTTTTGAACAAATTCATCGGCAACTTCATTCAAGACTAGAGAGTTTGATTCAGTGGCAATTTGTTCTTCTGAAGAGGATACTATTGGAGGAGCATCATCTTGTTCAACGACGATTGACGATGATGAAGAAGTGTGGTCATTATCAAGAGTATTTGCAGCGGAATTATCATACACTTCTTGTGAGCTCATCACATAGTATTCTTCATACATAGGACCAAACAAATTATCTAAGTCTGATGTTGAAGGTACGGATTATGAATCTTTTGATAAATCATTGAAATTCACGCAGTTCATTTCAGGTTCAAAATTGTTGCATTCAGAAGCCATAGACGTGAGTTCATCAAACTTGACATGATCATTTCCATTATCTTTTTAGTTTGGCGGTTATAGATACGAAATCCACATGATGACTCAGAATAACCAACAAAAATATCAATGTCAGCCTTCGGTTTCATCTTCCCAAGATCATCACGATCATTTTTCGGATAGCAAAGAGATCCAAACACATGAAAGTATTGAACATTAGGTTTTCTACCTCGAATCAACTCATAAGGAGTTTTATTATGCTGAGTGTGTACAATAGATCGATTCTGACTAAAGTAAGCAGTAGCAATGGCTTAGGCCCACAGAAATTCTGGTGCTTTAGAAAAGATAAGCATTGTGTGGTCAGCCTCGACGAGTGTTCGATTACGTCTTTCAACAACAATATTTTGTTAAGGCGTTCGAGCAATTGAAGTTTTATGAACAACGCCTAACTTTGCATAAAAAAACCCTTAATTTCTCGTTTTTGAATTTGGTTCCATTATCAGTTCGAATCGTCAGAATTAAAGCCTTTAGATTCCTTTGAACTTGCTTAACAAAATCGATAATCATATCTGGAGTCTCATCCTTGGTGTGAAGAAAGTATACCCATGTGTACCCGAGAATAGTCATCAATGATCACGAGAATATATTTCTTGCCATTGATACTTGCAACTCTCATTGGCCCATACAAATCCATATGAAGTAATTCAAGTTTGGATTCAGTGCTTGGAACCAACTTAGGTGGAAGTGAAGCTTTCTTGCTTTTACTCTGTTCACAAGCTGAACATAAATGGTTTTTGTGGTACTTAAATTTTGAAAGCCCATCAACTAGATCGTGTGAAGTAAGTTGGTTAATGGTGCCAAAATTCAGATGAGACAACCGGTGATGCCATAACCAAGATTTTGTTGATGTGGCTTTGGACATTAAGCACACTGGAGAAGAAGCCGCCATCTCGGAAATAGAGATAGTATAGAGATTTGAATCTCGAGAACCCGTAAGTAAATTACCTCCTTCTAAATTCCAAACATAACACGTGTTTGATCGAAAGGCAACTTCTAAATCTCTGTTACAAAATTGTCCAACCAAAAATAAATTGTGCCCAAGGCCTTCAACATAATAGACATGACAAATAGTAAGATTGCCTTGAACATAATCTCCATAGCATGTGATTGCAGCGAAATGATCATTCCCAAAGCAGACTGTTCCTATGAATTTATCTACGAAATTTCTTAGAAGTTGAAGATTGCCAGTCATATGCTTAGAGCATCTGCTATCAACAATCCATAGCACAAGCTGGATCACCTACATTACATGAAACAAATGCATATGGAAGAGTGGACAGTTTGGCTACCCATTTGTTAGTAGTAACTGGTGTGTTAGTCTTAGATTTAACATTGGTTCTACACGTATGCACATTATATTATGATTTCACAGTTTTGCTTTTGGGTGTCTAATTAAAACCTTGTTGATATTCAAACCACTTTTACAATTTTCTGCTTGTTGCTATTTTATTTTTCATGTAACTTCTAAGTATCCTATTTTGACTAGATTTCTGAGATGGTGGCGACACACATGAGACCTTAGTTGTTGTTGTTGTTGTGGTTTTAGCAACACTGAATCTAGATTTTGAAACTACAGATGTAGCTCATAACCCCTTAGATTTTGCTGTTACGGAGGAAGTGAATAAGGCTCTCTTGACACTAGATTTCCTAGTCAAAGCATTACGTGCAACACATTTTTCATGGGAATGCAAAAATACATCAAGACCACAAGAAATACACAACATATTCAAACAATCGTTTACAGCATTTACAATCTTAGAACTTGTTCTACATGCATTGGTTTGATAAACATTCAAAAGTTTTGTTTCACATTTATTAGAATCTAAGTAAACACTATTTGTTGTCTTCAAAACATATGTAGATGAGCTCTTAGTGTTCTTCAAGACATTATTCTTTGATTTATTGTCCTTAGACTTGGGTCTTCTAACACTATTTGAACTGCCTACACCTGTGGAATTAGAAACATTTGTGTTAGCCTTAGAATCCTTTGTTTTTGTGTCTTCATGGTTGATCTTATACATTCCTCTTGCAATTAAATTCGCATTGTGTTGTTGTTTTTGCTCAATTATGGGAGTAGACTGTGAAATACACGTTCTTAGCCTTAGTTGCTATATTTTTGTTGAACGGTGTTACACAAAGAAGTTGTCCTAAGGTCTCAGATTTTTCAAACTTAGTATTCACATGCTTCCCTTTGTCAATCGTTTTAAGCTTACTCTTAAGCTCAAAAATTATCATCAAAAGATCTTGATTTTGAGCATGAACATTAGTATAAGCATATGTCTTTTGAGTGACATCTTTAAACATTTCATTAATTTCATTTTGATGTTGAGCCCGTGTTGCTTTGATTGAGTTAAAAAGCTTTTGAAATTCTAGTTTAATATTTTCTCGTTCTTTAACAGTAGACTCAACTTTATGTTTTAGCAACACGTTCTCATCATGCAATGTAGACAACTCTGATTTCCAAGAGACATCACAATCCATTTTCTCTTTTTGATGTTGCAATTTGAGTTCAAAATCAATACTTTGAGCTTGTGATCTTTGAAAATCATTTTAAACAATTTTGATTCTTTTGGGCAAATTGGCTTGGATATCTCTTGAATCACTTGCACTTTTCTCAAGTTCAACTTTTAACAACTCATGTTTTTGTTGTTCTACCAAAAGCAACACATAATTTCGGATTTCACTTGTCAAGGATGCTTCCAAAAGTTGATCAATTTCATTTTTCAAAATATTTTCTGTTGGAGATTTGTCATTGACTTTTTGTTTCATTGACACAAAAATATTTAACATTTCCTGCACTTCCTCAATGAGTTCCTCTTTGATTTCATTCAAAGTCTTGTATAAAGATCTTGACATCGGAATCACATCGGTATTATAAAACTCTCTTAATTCATTTTGACTATCAGACAACCATCTTAGTTCTGTGTCTTGTAAAAAAGTTTTATTAATCCTTGTTTGGAAACCGATAATTGTATCTCCCAATGTGTCAATCATTGTTAATAACCGACTCTCTGTTGGTATTTTTGGACTTGGTGATTCCGATGGAACATCTTTAGACATAGAACCATTATCAGAAGTAGAAGGAATTGAAAAATATGTTTGTTCAGCAGAAAGTTCTTGTTGAGGAACAAATGTTTCATAAAGCGCATTTAACTTTTCCTAATCAATTTGAATAGTTTTGTGCCTCATTTTGTTTCGACTTTCGTTTGCATCCTCTAAAGTTTCCTCAGAATCAGTTGTATGAATTACCAACTTATTGTTATGAATTAAATCACCATCATACATTTTAGGTTGTGCTGCAATGTCTTTCTTGAGACGTACAGGATTTGTATAACCCAACCCAGCTTTAAGAAATGGATCATAAACTTTATTTGGTTTCTTTCCAAGCATGTGAATCGTTTAAATTGACTGGCCTATTTTATAAACAATTCGATCATGAGAACTCAGTTTCTCTTTGAGATCAAGGATATCATCAAGATACCGATCTTCTCGTTCTTTAAAAGCCTTCTTTTCTAACTAAGTTTCATGTTGAATTATTATTTTTTCATATTCAACTTTGAGAAAATCATTTTGAATTTTTTCTTTTTCTTTCACAAGTCAGTCAATCGTGTCCTTATCATTCCTTAATTCACGTTCTAATTCATTACATGTTTCTTTGTATGTTGAGTATTGAATTGTTTTTGACTCAAATGTTTTGACCCGATCCTTAAACGTCTCAAGTTCCTGTTGTAGCAAATCTTTTTGCTTTATAAGCTCATTATTCAAACGTTTTTGATTTTCAGCTTCGCGTTAAACATTATATGCTAGCATTTATATTTCACGATATTCGTCATGAGCAGTTGAATCATGTTCAGACGTGCCACCATTATTTTCCAAAAACAAATCATCAAATATGATATTAGAATCTATTTGATCGTCATCCATTGTTTGAAAAATAGTTTTACGTTTCCCATGACTCACTTGTTCATAAACCTTAGACGAAGCATGTACCTGGCTAAAGCCTTTGCATCATAGGATAGTACAGTCTTAGCGTTCTCATCAGCTAGTTAGAGTCAAGCCATTAACAAGATTGCTGCAGTTAACTCTTCCAACTCTTCTCCATTTGAGGTGTCAAGCATGAAATCATTCTCTTCATTACTGAGGTTGCTTCCATCTTCATCTTTTATAGCTAATGACATTTGTTCTTTGAAAAACTTTGAATCATGAACTTTTGGTTTCTGACATTCACGAGCATAATGACCTTTCTTATTGCAATTGTAACACTAAACATTTGCTTTGCCTGGAGTAGACTCAGTTCGTGAAACACGCTGAATAATCTGATTGCTTTCATCACATGCATTAAACCCTTGAGTTATGTTTCTCCCTACATTCTTGTTAGCATTTCCACCATAACCAGCATTCTAGGTTTGTATGTCAACTTGACCATCCTGAACCATAGCTTAATTCCTTGTGTTAGAGGAAACACGAAGACGATTGTTGGTGGGTGTAGAGAACTTTTGAGAAATTGCTCGAGCGAGTAACATCATAGCTGTTGTAAGCTTATCCTCTTGAGAATCGCCTTGTAACTCCCCTTGATATTCATCATCATAATCAACAACTGATAGAGGATGTGTGACATAGTACGATTGTAAAGAATAAGAAGATTTTGTATGAGAGTGTGATGAAGAAGCATTTGAATAGGCAATAAGAGCTAAAGGATCATGATTCTTGGCAGCTTTCTTTGCCTTTGATGCTAGAACATGTAGTTCAAATTGCACTAATTGATCATACAACACATCATAAGAGACTGCAAGTCTAGTTTGATTATGACGAACCATGGTAACATATTTGCTCCATTCTGGTTGCAAGCAATTGAGAAACTTTGTATTGATTGTCACCGGTATCGTACGAACATTATTGCAATCAATGATGTTCACAAGTGTTGTCAAACTTTCAAGCACAGAGTCTAAAGATTCCCCTTCTTTTGCTGTAAACTTATCAAACTCATCCATAAGACGTAAGTGTCTCACATGAGTAGTAATTTCAGATCCATCCATCAACCTTTTGATTCGTTCCTATATTTCTTTAGCATTCTTACATGCATCTACTGATTTATATATATCATTTGGTATTGCTTGAAGAAGATAATTCATGACCCTAACATCAGCAATGTATTGCTTCTTGTTACCCTGAGTCATTTTGGACAATGGTTTAAGTATTGGTATAGTAGGATTTGTTGGATGAACAACCATGGGTCTTTAATAAGGGCCATTTTGTATCGAATTCCACATTCTCTCCCAGTCTTCAAGCTTATTATCCAAAAACCTTCTGAATCGACTTTCTCATGGAATATAATTCCCCTTCTCAAGCATTAGAGTTCTTTCATTAGCTTATGAATCAGCGAGAGTTTGTTGATTGGAGTTGGTTGAATTACTAGAAGTAGACATGTTGTATTAAATGACTACAAAGCAACCTTGCATCATTTTGGAGATGAAGTATTGTAATCGTGAAGTTAACGAGCAATAACAACCTTGTCTTGAATCACACTTTGAACTTTGTTATGAAACCCAAACAATAAGATACGAAACCTCTGAACAGTGTAACAAAACCTCAAAAATGATGTTATGAAACCTCTTAACTGTGTTAGGAAACCTCTTGTCTGTGTTACGAAACCTCTAAAACAGTGTACGAAACCTCAAAGATGTGATACGAAACCTCTTACGAAACGTTCTGTTATCAAAACAGTGATACAAAACTTCTTACGAATCCTTCTGTTATCAAAACAGTGATACAAAACCTCTTACAAAACCTTTTGTTATCAAAACACTGATGCGAAACCACTTATGAAACCTTTTGTTATCAAAACTGTGATATGAAACCTCTTTTGTGATACGAAACCATGAATGTACGAAACCAAAACAAAGCTTTTGATACGAAACCTCTGATATACGAAACCACAAAGAATACGAAACCTCTCACAGTATATGAAACCCAACGGTTACCGAAAGCTCAATTATACAAAACCTATTTTCGTAATTCCCAAAGAAACTCTACTTTCGTAAAATAACAAGAAATCCCTTACTTTCGTGAATTCGTAGCTACGAAACCTAAGAAAACTTACGAATTTGATCTTTAACAGTTTAAAAATATAAACTCAACGTTATCCCTTCAAATTAACAAGTTTCTATGTTACGAAAGCTAGATTAATCGTTACAAAAGTAATTCTATGTTACGAAAGCTAAGAAATGACTTACGTATGACAGTTTACGAAAGATTTCTACCTTATGAAAGCTTAAAATTGTCCTACAAAAGTAATTTCCCGCCTAAAAACAGTTACCGAAACCTATTTTCTTGTTTACGAAACCTATCAAATCCATTTTTTTATCAATTTAAGCTCAAAAAACATGCAATTTCTGTAAACGAGGTATTAATTCTACAATTTGATAGTTGCAAAAGCTAATATATTGCGTTTTAAGATCAAAAACACATCAAATCATAAAAATAAACCATACGAAAGCTACAATTCATCCTTACGAAAGCTAGATCGATCGAAATTCTTGCAATTAGGCTCGATTTGATCACGAAAACCATACTAGATCTCTCTCAGCGATAGATACCACTTGTTAGATGCTATGTTTGCTAAGTAGATATCATACGAAAGCTTAGTAGAATAAAGGAGAGGAGCTAGAGAGTATTTTCATTATTTTCTAAATTTTCATTTCAAAAGGGGAAAATAAAAATAGGAGGGAGAAGTGAGTGTTACAAAGACAAGACATGTATATATACTCCTCCAAGATGAGTATATATACTTATTACTAAACTATTCTATTTTCCCTACACTTAGTCAAACCTTGGTCCACTTTACCAAGATAGACTTTATTACATCAAAACTACTAATAAAACTATAAACTAAACTAAGACCTATTCATAATAATAATTAACATTTTTTATCGTTTCTAACATAGCCAGATACTGCGTATCGAGTCTTTTTCAGACACTATAAATAGAAGACTCAAAAACGAGTTTTTAGTGTGCAATATCATATTAGCCTCATGGCAATAATGAAATTATGTTTCAATACTGGGTGTATACACGTAATCCACATATCGCATTGCATTCAAATAATATAATTTACTTAAACCTAGATTTCACTCAACCTTTGTGTTGATATTTTAAATGGTTTTTATCTCAGGTAACTAATGGCACGGAGTGACGAGGACACGAAGATGGAAAAACCGTTATCATTCAAACTTTATTGTATAGATTTTGGGAACCTCTCATTTGTAAAAACTCTGAAGAAATAATGAATGAATGAAATAATTTTCAAAAACGACTCTTTTTGATTCGTTTTCTATGATTATGACTGTTGTACCCTTGAAGTAATACCCCAGATTAGCTTCCGCTGCTATATGTAAAAATGGGGGTGTTACAGATTTGGTATCAAGAGCCTACGTTATAGAGAACAAGGTTAAAACCTTAACTATAACTACTTTTCTTTTTCCATCCAAGAAAGTCCTCCGTGCCGCTATATCTCCCGGAATGGTATACATTACATAACTATTATATTACTAATAAATAACTTATGTTATTATACGCTGGGTTGTTAAGCAGAACGATGTCTTCCCCCGACCATCCTACTGCTAATTTGGAGGATGCCTTTTCTTCCAATTTCCCAAACTATGTTCCCACGGCTTCACCGGATTATATCCTGACCTCTCCTAGGAAAACTTACTCCAGTGCGTCTAATAACATTGGAATTGTCCGCTAACTTCACGAGACATCTTCGTTATTCCGATGATCCTTACATGAAGCCTTAATAAGCGTTCTATACGAAAGTTCACCCAATCCCCGTCTCCAATATAATACCCCCTAAACTCAAAATTTTTCTCCAGGAAGGACTTCTTTCACCAATGCAGTTGTCTCCATCTACCCCATCCTAACCTCAAGCTCTTAAGATTGGTGAAACTTCCTAAAAATCTGATATCAAACGTCATGAAGAACAAATTCAGGGTATCCAATGTTATTTAGAAAAAATCCCTCTTGAACGTTTTGAACAGATTAAAAACGGCATTGAAGGTCTCGGTAAAGGAACAATAATCATCCAACGTGATTTTGACGCTTAGCACAGAAAACTCCGCACGCTCATAATCAGATCACTAAACTCGGAAAAGCAAATAGGAACCAACAAAGGATCTCCCTAGACTCACATACAGAATCGCAGGAATTGGGCAGAAGTCATACACTGATATGGAAACTCGTCACCAAGAAGATTATAGATAAACTCATGAACTCTTCATCGAACTCCAAAACCCGCATTCAGTGATCATCTAGTTTCCTAGTTCTAGTTTAAATTCCAGTCTTTAGCTTAACCTAGCCACGAGAGTGGGCAATAATAAAAAACACTTGTCAAAATCTTGACTGTACAGTAAAAAGCAGTTTGTTCTAATATAAAGGCAATCTCTTAGCTACCTTGTTGTTATTTTTCCTGCTTATTGCATCTTCATCATTCATCATCCTCATATAATTCATCATTCCTTCATCCATCATTCACTATCATACGCATTCATTATCTTTAACATATCCATAACCTATATCCAAAGCTTCAAAATCTTTATTGGTTAATTATGCTAAATTTTAAAACTGATTAATTTCTCTTTAAAATTTGAAGCATTACTCCGATCATTCTTATTACATGTTAATCTTTGTTTATAAATGCCCTCCAAAAGAGCATCAACATCAGAATCACTGGCTATGACTCAAGACGCCATCAGAAAGCTAGTTGCTGACAGTGTCACCACGGCTCTAGAAGCTCAAGCTGTAACATGCAAGTAATCCCGACAGGAACACCAATCTTACTGGAACACCTGCATGAAAACGAAATTAACAAAGAGTTTTATCACTGTCAACCTTTCTACCTTCAATGTAATGGGAGGAGACAGTAGGTCTTATTCGCTAGTTTTGAATGAACCAAACAGTGTTCTCTCGACAAGATGTGTCGAAAAAACAAAGTAACTTGCACTTGTACTATTAACTAACGATGCCTTGTCCTGGTGGAATGCATATGCCCAGCCTATGGGAATGGAGCAAGCCAATCAAATTACTTGGACTGAGTTAAAAAGGCTTCTGACGAACAAGTATTGTCCCCGGACTGAGATCAGGAAGATGGAAGAAGAACTTTACAATCTGATTGTAAAGGGAAATGATCTTAAACCTTATGTTAGAAGATTCCAAGAATTAAACAAAATTCTATTCCAAACATGGTGCCAAACACTGAAAAACTCCTGGAAGCTTTTATCGGGGGACTACCTCGAAGAATCGAAGGAAACATTACCGCCTCTAAACCACAAACTTTAGAGGAAGCCATTAACATAGCCCAAAGCAATGGATCACTAACTAAGCATGCTCCAATGCAAGTATCGAGTGACAACAAAAGAAAGTTTGACGACAGAAGAACTTTCAACAACAGCTCCCGCAGCAACAACAACTACCGCAACACCAACAATCGTTACAATAATCGTCGACAACAGAACCGAAGGCAAGAAGCTGGTAGAGCCTATGCTGTTACTTCATCAGAAAACGGTAGGTATGCCGGAGATCTCCCTCTGTGTAAAAGGTGCAATTACCATCACACCGGACCCTGTACTGGTAGGTGTAATAATTGCAACAGAATGGGCCATCTAAGCAAGAACTGCCAAAGCAAGAAGCCAGCCACCGGAAGTAATCAACTCCCAGTGACAGTGGTTTGCCATGCCTGTGGTGAGAAAGGACACTACACAAATCAGGCAAAAAGACAACATTAATGCCCAAGGAAAAGCCTACATCTGAGATAAAAGCCAACAAACCCAAATGTCGTTACAGTATGTTTCTCTTAATCAACATTGTAGTCCGGGTATTATTATGATCCAAGCTGATAGAAGTTTTATATCCTTATCGCTTGCCTCTATGCTAAATATTCTGTCTATTACAATAGATACCTTTTATAATATCGAAATGGCTGACGGAAACTTAGTAAGCACAAACACTGTTATTAAAGGCTGCACTCTAACTTTGCTAAATCAACCTTTTGAAATCGATCTCATGCCAATTAAACTTGGTAGTTTTGACGTAGTCATTGGTATGGACTGGTTATCCAAATATCATGCCAAAATTCTCTGTGACGAGAAAGTTGTTCACATTCCTATCGACGGTGAAACTCTAATCATTCGAGGTGATCGAAGTAAAACTCGACTAAATCTCATATCCTGTATAAAAACCGAAAAGTATATATCCAGGTTTGTTAGTTTTTATGGAAAAATCCAAGTTATGGAGAAGAAAGCAACCGAGAAGAGACTCTAAGACATTCCGTAGTCAAAAATATCCATATGGCTTTCCTGAAGATCTACCTGTATCACCTCTATTCGCCAAGTAGCATTCCAAATCGACTTAATTCCCTGGACAGCACCTATAGCACGAACACCTTTTAGATTCCTCCGTCAGAAATGCGGAGTTGTCTAATCAACTTCAAGACTAACCGACCGAGTTTGCATTGACCAAGTATATCGCCTTGGGGAACTCCTGTCTTATCTTGTAAAAGAAAGACGGATCTTTCAGAATGTGTATCGATTACCGAGAGTTGAATAAACTTACTATAAAGAATCGTTACCCATTGCCCAGGATCGATGACTTATTCGATCAACTTCAAGGTTCAAGCGTTTACTCAAAAATCGACTTAAGATCAGGTTATCATCAACTGAGAGTAAGGGAAGAAGATATTCCTAAGACTGCTTTCAGAACAAGATACGGACACTATGAATTTCAAGTCATGCCATTTGGTTTAACAAATGCACCTGCTGTATTCATGGATCTCATGAATCGTGTTTGTAAACCTTATCTGGATAAGTTTGTAATTGTATTCATCGATGATATTCTTATCTATTCTCGCAACGAAGAAGAACATGCAAGTCATCTCAGAATAATCTTGGAATTACTCCGAAAAGAGAAATTGTATGCCAAGTTCTCTAAATGTATTTCTGGATAACATATCTGCCAATTTCTTTGTCACTCATCGATCATCAAGGACTTCATGTTGACCCCTGCAATATCGAAGCCGTTAAGAATAGACATCTCGTCACCCCACTACACCAGAGAAGTACGTCAAATCTAGGACTCGCCGGCTATTATCGAAGGTTTTTCAAAGATTGCAAAGCCTTTGACTAAATTAACCCAGAAGAACAAGAGTTATATCTGGGGCGAAGAACAAGAATCAGCTTTTCAACTCCTTAAACAAAAACTCTGTGAAGCACCAATCTTAGCATTACCAGAAGGAAACGATAATTTTGTCGTTTACTGTGCTGCTCTCTCAAGGGTTAGGAGCTATACTAATGCAACAAAAAATCATTGCTTTTTTTTTTTTGCCATCTCGACAACTCAAACCCTCAGAAGAAACTATGCTACTCTTATTCTTGAATTAGGAGCAGTAATATTCGCTCTTAAAATCTGGAGACACTATCTATACGGTACAAAGTGTACAGTTTTCACTGATCACAAGAGCCTTCAACATATTCTTCGTCAAAAAGAATTGAATATGAGGCAACGCCGATGGTTAGAACTACTCGCAGATTATGATTGTGAAATTTGCTATCATCCCGGAAAGGCAAATGTTGTAGCAGATGCCTTAAGTCGAAAGAAACGAATCAAACCCCTTCGAGTTCGAGCATTAATCTTAACCGTTCATCCAAAATTACCATTTCAAATTCTCGAAGCCCAAAATGAAGCCCTCAAGGAAGAAAATGCCAAAAACGAGAACCTACGAGGAATGGACAAATCATTTGAAATTCGTCCTGATGGAACTCGTTGTATCAAAAACCAAAGCTGGTTACCACTTTTTGGCGGTTTAAGAGACTTAATCATGCACGAGTCTCATAAATCCAAATATTCTATTCACCCGGGTTCTGATAAGATGTACCATGATGTAAAGGAACTCTATTGGTGGCCTAACATGAAGGCAATCATCGCAGAATATGTTAGCAAATGTTTGACATGTTCTAGAGTTAAAGCAGAATGTCAAAAGCCATCCGGCTTATTGGTACAACCAGAAATTCCTATGTGGAAATGGGAAAGAATAACAATGGATTTCGTCACAAAGCTACCCAAAACCTCAACTGGACATGATGCCATCTGGGTCATTGTCGATCGTCTTACCAAATCAGCGCATTTCATTTCCATTCGAGCGACTGATAGTATGGAAACTCTTACGAGGTTATACATCAAAGAAATAGTCTCTCGACATGGCGTACCAATCTCTATCATCTCGGATCATGACAGTCATTTCACATCCAGATTCTGGCAATCACTACAAAATGCTTTGGGTACTCAACTAGACATGAGTACAGCATATCACCCTGAAACCGATGGACAAAGTGAAAGAACCATCCAAACACTCGAAGACATGCTACGAGCTTGTGTCATAGATTTCGGGAAAGGATGGGATAAACATTTACCATTGGTAGAATTTTCGTACAACAACAGTTATCATGCCAGTATCAAGGCAGCACCGTTCGAAGCACTTTATGGACGAAAGTGTAGATCACCTGTTTGCTGGACTGAAGTTGGAGATTCTCAACTCACAGGACCAGAAATAATTCAAGAAACCACTGAAAAGATCGTACAAATTCGTCAACGCTTGCAAGCTGCAAGAGATCGACAAAGAAGTTATGCCAATATAAGATGGAAGCCTTTAGAATTTCAAGTTGGCGATCGTGTTATGTTGAAAGTATCACCTCGCAAGGGTATCTTTCGATTCGGAAAACGAGGAAAGCTTAATCCACGATACATTGACCAAATCAAATTCTTGAACGAATTAGCCAGCCTACAGACTAGAGCGTTCTGAAAAGCTTAGTAGTTATCCATAATCTTTTCCACGTTACTAATCTCAAGAAGTTCTGACCGACAATCTCTCCGTTATCCATGAAAAAACTTCAACTCGACGACAAGCTCAACTTTGAAGAAGAACCAGTGGAAGTTATGGACCATGAAATCAAGAAACTTAAGCGAAGTCGTATTCCTATAATCAAAGTACGATGAAACTCTAAAAGAGGACCAGAGTTTACATGGGAACGTGAAGACGAAATTCATGCCAAATATCCTCATCTATTTTCAATCATCACCTCAAGTTCAATTAAATCTCAGGACGAGATTTCTGTAAGGGGTGGAGACTATAACAACCCATAATTTTCATAAATGTAAATATCCATCTATTAAGTTAGATGATGTACAATCTATCAGTTATATATGAACTCACCTTTTTCAGGGAAATTTTTCGCTTTATTACATTACATTACTTTGCCAATATCTCAATATGCAATATAACCTGCATAACTCAAGTTAACGGACTCGGACAACCTACGTATGGCAATCCTATCCTCATATATGTCAAGCAAACATCATAACATATCAAGTCAATATCATAATATCATTATTACAAGGTACATTCTTCCTAAAAGGTACCATTTGCAACATCATATCAAAACGGACTTTAAACCATTATCGGATGCCCTAAACCCTAATCTCATGGAAGGGTTAACCCCTAAAGTGAATACACAAGCTACTAAAGCATATGTACAAGTAATATAACATCTTATTTGAAATATATAATCTCTTTAAATCAAAGTACAAGTCCTTAAAAGCTCAATGCATAAGTCATTAAGCTCAATCTCTAAAATAGCCGTTTTACCTCCGTTTTCATTCTCATCTCTTCACTATCACTTGTGAGCAAGCTACTACACTCATTTTATAATATGTAAACCCTAATTATCCCATTCATAAGCTTTCATTCATGCTTTTTCACTCAAAACCTTAATTCAAAACCCTAAACCCTAAAACCGAGCTAGTTTCTAAACCATGACCTGTTTCTTGGCTTTTATCCATTGTAAACCCAAACCAACACTCAAATAAGTTGTAATAACTTATTTTACAATCATATCAATCCTATTCAATCATTATTTTTATATTACATCATCATTTTACATCAACTTGTACGTAAAACATAATCCGTAAGAAACCTAAATATACCTTAATTGGTCATTAACTCGTTTACTCGTTTTAAACCATTCTAATCCCAAATAACCAACCAAGGGCCATTTTAAACTCATAAAATGAGTTTAAAAATCATTATCTATCATTAACTTGGCAATGTGCAAGAAATCAAAGCCTAGAAAACCTTAACGAATCCAGAAAACCCTAATTGTGCCCTAATTATGACTTTGACCCGTTTTCTCAATTTCAACCCATTTTAACTTAAACCAACGACCAAACTTCATTGATAATACTTTATATAAGCCCTAGGATTTGTATTCCATCATTCCTAATCAAGAGTATGCAAAATATAAGCCAAGAAAGTCAAGAAAACCCTAAACAAGCCCTATTTGAACCCGTGACCTCGTTTCTTCAATTCTACTCTGTTTTAACCCAAACGAATTGCTAATAAATTTCAATTGATAATCCTTAATACAAACCTTGAGAACATATTTCTATCATTCCTTGATCAATGTGCACGAAATGTAAGCCAAGAAACCAAATTCGAACCCTAGAAGACCCAAATGAACCCGTAAACCATTTTCTTGCAAGATTATCCATTTTAAACTCTCATTTGCACAAAATCACCTCAATCACAAGCACCTTTATGTTCCTAAGCAGCTTACCCACCTGCTATGACCATTTCTTGGTCTCAAATGAAGCCACATGATGGCCTTGTTGGCCTACTTTAGCCGCGGCCATCACTACACCCAAAACAACCTTCATAAGCTTCCACCTTGCACCATAGCCTTCCTTACTCAGACCCTAGACTCTCCACATCACCCCCCATGTGTCATAACCTAGTTACCAAAGTTCCTTGGCCTCTAAGGGTTGCTAACACTATAAATAGGACCTTAGATAGCTCATTCAAACTTGCACCACACCTCCTCCTCTATAACCCTTATAGGTAGCAATCCTTTGCTCCATTATGATCCTAGGATCATTAAATAAGTTCAAGAAGTGAAGCCCTAAAGAATTGATTCCTTGGAGTGAAGATACAAGGCGTACGAGTGGAAATACTACCCGAAATGACCCATTTCAACCATTTTTGATCCTTGAAGCTCAAACCCAAGTTCTATTGTCTTCATACCTGCTACTACACCCTTATAATGTTCATATGATCCTAAATAAACCCTTGTTAAAGTTTCATAACCTAATTCATGCTCATTTTCGATTTTGATCCAAAACCGTACACCCAAAACCCTAATTTTATGTTTTTCTTTAAACTAAATGTTATAATGGTTAAATATTGTTATAATCTATCCTAGCATGCTTAAATAATGTTAAAAGTACTACTTTATTGATTAATGAAGGAATTTGATCTTAAAACCCGCACGTTTACATTTTGAAACCCTAATTTGACCCATTTTACTTCCTAGCTTAACGAATCGTTATTTTAAACTTGTGTTGCATTAAAACTTCATATTTTAGTTTATTATAACTTATAAATGTCTATTGAAATGTTAAACTAAGCTTGCATGGTAATGTGGACATGTTTTGTAATTATAATCCATGCAAGGGATATATATCGTAACTTTTGAAAACTCATAACTAAAAGGGCTAAAAATGTCATTTTATTAAAGTTATAACTCCATGGGTCATTTATGTCACTTTCCAAAGTCCAAGGTTTATTTTGTATATCAATAAAAGTTTAAGAACCAAAGTCGTAAAAATGCAAACTTCAAGGGCCTATTTGCAATTTTTCAAACCCCAGGGTCTAAAATGTAACATTTTGAAAAAGTGTAAAATCAAACTCAAAACATTATCCAACATAACTTTAATTAACGTTCCTCGTGCTTAACATCTCCAGATGTTGAATAAAATACTTAAAACTGCTTATGTTCTAATCA
The DNA here is from genome assembly GCA_026074375.1 of Tanacetum coccineum. Taxonomy (NCBI): domain Eukaryota; kingdom Viridiplantae; phylum Streptophyta; class Magnoliopsida; order Asterales; family Asteraceae; genus Tanacetum; species Tanacetum coccineum. The sequence continues at coordinate 5,661 of BQNB010001789.1, read as the reverse complement.
TTATATCATTCATCATCGATGTGCTTTCAAAAATCATGTCTCGGATCTATATCATACCACAATACTAGGGAGCTTCATATTAAGGAGTTCATCTTGGTATTATGTTCTGTCTGAGTTGTTGGGTTTACGATTTAAAGTGCCCTAGCTCCACAAACGTTTACTGAATGACTTCTGAATTATGATGGCCCGAACGGTGTTATGATAATCTTTATATCAAAATCAACATCGATATCCAAAAACTTATATATTCAATCAAACTAAAACTTAACATATATTCCCAGGTTGCCTATGACGAAGCCGTTACTATCATTTCATATACATTGCTATCAATTTCCCTATAACAGTTCAGGTGAGTTCATAGCCTCGCTTTTCAATTATTTTATAAACCCGCGAGGGAGATACATGCTATAAACATGAATGCAATTATTTCTACATGTTATTTCAATTTACTATTGCCTAAGTAACTGCTTTGCCTTTAAGTCCCCATAATCATGAACCGTTAATTACTCTCCGTAGTAAGCGCGAATGATGTGAATAGATCTATTTGGGCTGGACTCCCCGTTGGTGTACCCAGTTACGTGTAACCAATTGCACATCATTAGAAATCACGCGGGTATTTTGGCAAAGGTACCCGCAGGGGCTATAACGTATCACCATACCCTAAGGCTTCGGATTCATGAGCTAATGGCAATAATAAATATGTTTTCAATACCGGGTGTATATCAACGTAACCCGAATATCGCATTTGCATTCAAATTATATTACTTAAACCTATGGATTTCACTCAACCTTTGTGTTGACTTTTTGCATGTTTTTATCTCAGATAACTTATGGCATGGAGTGGCATGGACTTGAAGATGGCTAAAACTTGTTATCATTTACATTGTAACTAGATTTTGGGACCTGCCTTTGTAAAACTCTGATTTGAAATAAATGATAACATATCTTTTGAATAAACGTCTCTTTTGAAGTCGTTTTCTATGATTATGATTGTTGTATCCATGAAGTAATACCCCAGATTAGCTTTCGCTGCTATATTGTAAAAATGGGGGTGTTACAGATTGGTATCAGCGCCATGGTTATAGAGAACAAGGTCAAAACCTTAACTATAACCACATTTCTTTTTCAGCCATCAAAGTCCTCCATGCCACTACATTCCGGAACAAGTATGTAAAGATACATATCTATTATACTATTACATAAATAACATATGTTATTTACAAATTGGGTTGTTATTAGAACGATGTCTTCTCCCAACCGCTCTACTCCCGATCTTGAGGATTGCATTTTCCTCTATAAATATTCTTAACTATACTTCGTTTCACCAGATTACTTCCCAACTTCATCAGAAAGCAGTCCTTTTAACTCTTCGGAAAACTCTACAGATAATATGATCCAACCAGTATCCTCATCTTTCTACAATAATCCTTGTTTGAAGGACGTACAAGCATTTATTGCTAAGGAATTCTCTATTTCATCACTAGATCTTATTACTCCACCAGCTATTTTAACTCCATCTTCGGTATTACCACCATCATTATTATTTAATCCTCGATATTTCTTTATTCCTAAAAGAACTATTACCGCCTAAGAAGCAAATTCATTCCCTATATTCTTCCTCAACTACGTTATCTAAATAATCTCAGAATCAAACCTGTGATTTGATATCACCATCTTTCTCAGTTTATACTCCTACCCCACCTCAGATATAGGAATTAGGAAAAAAATTCTATCAAGACGCATGTAGAACACCATGAGAAATAAACTGAAAACATTTTCAACTACTTAGAAGAACCCTCTTTTCACTATATTGAGAAAAGGAAAGAAAGATTTGTTATTGATTGGATAATCATACCAAGGGGTTTTGATAAAGTGAAAGATTAACTTAAGGAAGCCCGCGCACAGATACTTGAACTACAGAAGGAGCATATAGGACAGAGAGACAAGATTTCTTTTGCTCGTTTGAGGATTTCTGATTTAGAAATAACCCTTGAGGATATCCAAGATCGCCATCAACTATATATGAAGAATCTTATGGAACACACTTCGTAAACTCCAAGACTACTAGATCGAAACCTTATCTTTATCATTTTTTTTATCTAAGGACACGTAGTATAAGTAGCAACACCTGTCAGATCTTAGGTTATGTAAGATAAGTTATCTATAAATAAAGTTGTAATTCCATTTTACCTTACCGTTTCAATATCATATATGTCATTCCTTGTTATCTCCGTCTTCATCATCAATTAACTAGACCACCACCCGATTATCCCTTCAATGAGCTTATCTATGCAGAGTTAGATAACTCATTATAAATCCTACTACGACCACTGGAGGTAGACTAATCCTGAGGAATCTAATAAGTCAAATGCTTGTTTGAACGTTCATATCTGAAAATCTTAAATTCCAAAACTTCCTGTAATATCAAGAAATATGTATTTCTTGTTAAGAACCTGCATCAAAATGGGAATTCACACAATGATATTCAATATCACTAAGTATGAAAATTTTAATTTTTATACAATGACTTGTGATATGACTATCATTATATGGATTCTTATTACATGTTATCTTATGTTGACAGAATACCTCCCAAAAGGATGTCAACATCTGAAGCACCAGACCTGACTCATACTACCATCAAGGAACTAGTTGCTCATAGTATTACCGTAATTCTGAAAGCACAAGCTGCAATGATGGAAAGTACAAACAATCCCAACTCTGAACCAAGAAAAACTTCTGTAGCAAGGATATGCACTTACGAGAAGTTTACAAGTTACCAACTCTTCTACTTCAATGGTACGGATGGAGCCGTTGGTCTCATTCGCTGGTTTAAATGGACTGAATCAATATTTTCTCGTAGCAAATGTGCCGAGGAGGACAAAGTGAGATTTGCTGTTAGTACCCTTACTAAGGAAGCTTTGTCCTGGTGGATCCAGTCTATTGGAATAGAAGAAGCCTATAAGATCACCTGGTCTGAATTGAAAAGACTCTTGATAGAGAAGTATTGTCCTCAAACTGAGATTAAGAAAATGGAAGAAGCCATTACCATGACCCAGAAGTTAATAAAGCATGTAAGGAAACACAATTCTGTACAAGAAACCAATAACCATAAACGAAAGTTTAATAATGAAGGAAACACCACCGACAACAACAACAACTATCAGAATAACTATAACAATAACAACCGTGACAACCATTACCACCAACAGCAGAACAGGAAGCAAGGAGCCTTCAAGATTTATACTGCCACCAACGGATATACTGGAAATCGTCCTTTGTGTGAAAGATGCACCCTACATCACATAGGTCCTTGTACTGTCAAGTGCCGGACTTGCAACAGAGTAGGTCATCTGACCAAGAACTGCAGAAACAAAACCACTAGAAACAATCTACAAACGGTATCCGTAACTTGTAATGCCTGTGGAAAGAAAGGACATTATGCGAATCAGTGCTCAAAAGCAAATAACAGGGCCACAGGAAAGCATACTTAGAGATGAGCTTTCTTTTGTTCACTTTAGGATTTCTACCCTAGAAACAACTCTTGAGGATATTCAAGTTCATCAGAATCTTCTTCAATCTGAAAACTCTAATCATCAAACTACAATCCTTGTCGTTTGTTACTTTTATCTAGAATTCTACTACAAGATACTTAGCATAAGTATCAACTCTTTTTCATATGTAAAGTTCGTATGTAACATTATCCATGAAATAATAAAGTGATAATTCCGTTACATCTTGTTATCTGGTGGTATCAAAAACTTGTCATCGTTTGTTAATTTCATTAGTCCTATTATGTTCAAACTTTGAATACTCTCCTCATACCTTTACAACATAAATTTTCATCCTCGATTATATGGGCGTCAGTACAATCAACATCTCAATATTATCTAACCATTCATGATCATATCATTTTCTACACATTACCATACCATGTTTTTATGCTTAGGTAAGACGATTTATGATCATCTTATTGAAATGAATTAGGATACTTCTTCATTTGAATAAGGAAATTATAAATCTCCGAACTATGAATTTATAAATTCTCATATACAAGGAGTTGGACACTTCTTTTTGTAAGTGACAAATTATAAATAAGTAGGCTTAAGTATATAACATACGTACAAACAAGTTTCTTTCAATCCTTGTACAAACAATTCCTTAATCATTATCATTATTACCTTCATCGTCTATTTTGTATCTCACGTGATTAGCAACTCTCCTACAAATTCATAATCATTCCTTGACATCACTCATTCCATGATCTCCGTATTCTAAAAATCTCTGTTATATTCTGCAACGTAATAACAAGGAAACACACAAGAATCTATACAATGTCAAATGATTTCAATACCACTAGGTATGAAAAATTTGACAAAGACTTGTAATAGCATTCTTATTCGATGTTGACTTTTAAAGGTTGATGAATAATGATTCTTTACAATCAAAATGGCGCAGCAGAAGCATGGTAGGCCCATAACCCATGGGTTTTGTAAATCGAAGTATTCCATCCACTCAGGTTCTATCAGGATCTGGAGAAATTCTATTGGTTATCATCAAGAGGTGTGATCTTGGAAACAAGTAGACGTGTGAAAGGAGGTAATTATAATTATGGTGCGCAACATAATTATAAATGCATCACACACGTGGACTTGTGACCTTGATTAGCCAAACATAAAGATCAAATTCATGCCCAGTACTTACATCTATTCCCAAACAAAACCACTACAACTCTCAGTTAAATTTCAGAACCAGAAATAATTCAAGAAACCACTGAAAAGATCATGCAAATTCGTCAACACTTGCAAGCTGCAAGAGATCGACAAAGAAGTTATGCTAATGTGAGGCGAAAGCCTTTAGAAATTCAATTTGGCAATCATGTTATGTTGAAAGTATCACCTCGCAAGGGTATCTTTCGATTCAGAAAACGAGGAAAGCTTAATCCCCGATACATTGGACCATTCAACGAATTGGCCCAGTGGCATACAAACTAAAGCTTCCTGAAGAGCTTAGTAGTATCCACAATACTTTTCAAATCTCAAGAAATGCTTATCCGATGAATCTCTTGTCATTCCAATGAAAGAACTTCAACTCGACGACAAACTCAACTTTGTAGAAGAACCAGTGGAAATTATACAACTCAAGCAAAGTCGTATTCCTATAGTCAAAAAGAGGACCAGAATTTACATGGGAACGTGAAAGACGAAATTCGTGCCAAATATCCTCATTCGTTTTCAATCATCACTTCAAAATCCAATTAAATCTCGGGACGAGATTTCTGTAAGGGGTGGAGACTATAACAACCCGCAATTTTCATAAATGTAAATATCCATCTATTAAGTTAGATGATGTACAATCTATCAATTATATATGAACTCATCTTTTTCAGGGAAATTTTTTGCTTTATTACATTACATTACTTTGCCAATATCTCAATATGCAATATATCCTACATAATTAAAGTTAACAGGCTCAGGCAACCTATCTATGGCAATCATATCTTCATATATGTCAAGAAAACATCATAACATGTCAATTCAATATCATCATATTCTTATTACAAGGTACATTATTCGTATAATGTACTATTCGCAACGTTATATCAAAACGGGCTTTAAACCATCATCATATGCCTCTAAACCCTAATCTTATGGAAAGGTT
>BQNB010001788.1:0-133590 GCA_026074375.1 Tanacetum coccineum | reverse complement strand
TAAGGCATTATTTTTGTGATGAGCCATTCCTATTCAAGCAATGTGCTAACCAAATTATATGAAGGTGCATCACCAGAGATGAGGCAGCACAAATTCTTTGACAATGTCATAGTGGCCCATCAAGAGGGCATTATGGTATCGAACTACCGCAAGAAAAGTCTTTGAAGCTGGCTTCTACTGGCCAAATATCTTCCGCAACGCATGTAGGTTGGTCCAGGTTTGCGATGCATGTCAAAGAGCCAGCAATATCTCCTCAAGAGATGAAACACCTCATAAGTATATGCAAGTCTGCAAAATATTTGATGTTTAGGGAATAGACTTCATGGGACCTTTCCCTTCATCAAATGGAAACAAATACATCCTAGTAGCTATCGACTACATGTCAAAGTAGGTGAAGGCTCAAGCCTTTCCCACCAATGATACTTAGAACGTAGTGAACTTCCTCAAGAAACTATTCGCCCAATTTGGAATACCAAAGGCCCTTATTAGTGACAGGGGTACTCATTTCTGTACCTACCAAATGGAGCGAGAAATGAAAAAGTATGGAGTAATCCACCGATTCTCCACCGCATACCATCCTCAAACAAAAGGGCAGGTCGAAAATACGAACTGGGCAATAAAGCGTATTCTTGAGAAGACCATCAGAAGCAACAGGAAAGAGTGGTCCCACAAATTAGATGATGCATTATGGACATTCCGAACGGCCTTTAAACCCCTTTGGGAACAACCTCATTTAGAATAATCTACGGGAAGGCATGCCATCTTTTGGTCGAACTCGAGCACAAAGCCTACTGGGCAATTAGAACTGCAACATGGACCTTACTAAAGCTAGAGCAAACCAGTTCTTACAAATTAATGAGATGGATGAAATGAGGCTCGATGCTTATGAATACTCTATCTCCTATAAGGAAAGAACAAAAAGCTGGCACGATAAACGGATAAAAACACCGATTAACTATGAAAAAGGCGATAAGATACTTCTATTTAATTCACATTTATGGCTATTCCCTGGGAAGCTAAAGTTGAGATGGTATAGACCATTTTCGGTTAGCAAGGACCTAAAAAATGGCGCAATTGGGCTTTACGGTGATGATGGGAATGAATTCATTGTAAATAACAATGGGTGAAACCATATCAAAAGGATGTGTTGGAAGCTGATAAACATGATGATATAACACTAGATGATGAAGGAGAAGTCAAGTAATAACATGTTACTTCGAGTCTAACTACAAGAATCATAAATAAAGAAAAGCGCTTTTTGGGAGGCAACCTAATATTTACTTTCCCGCATTTAGGAGTGTCTTGTGTTTTATTCTTTATTGTTTATTTTATAATGTTTGAATCATTTTGTAATCATGCTTTTTTTGTTTGTAACTTCGTCTTTGATGGTGTTGTCGTGTAGGTGTAATTTATGCTTTTAAGTTTTAAATTTATATTTTGCCGACTTTACCTAAAACAACACTTTTCATGGGCAATGTACCTGATCGATGAGAATTTTATGGTAAGTAGGGTGTCGATCAAAAAGAGAGAGAAACACTTTCAATTTTTTAATACTTCGTTTTCTAATCTAAGTTAGTCTAATCTATGTTAAACCTATGTTAATCCTAAATCTAATGGATAAGGGGGGTTTTCAGCCTAAGAGACTGGCACAAGTTTAGTGGTGACTAGAACCAATTCAAGACACTAAAACACACTCAAGCAAATTAATAGAAGATAAAAGAGCGGTCTAGCCAAATATAAGAAAATTGCAGTAACCATTATTGTCTAATCAGAACGTGGTTTGTTAATTTAGTGCAATAATTACTTATCTCAAGACGACATATCATTCTTAAGACTTAGGCGTTACTTCTTCCTAAGACTTAGACATGTAGAATTCTGTCACAATTAAACGCATCCGCATAAAGCATCCTTATTTGCTGATTATAATCTATCTTAGGGATTAAAGCAATGGTGATCTTGTTAAACCCTAGCTCATAGAGACTTTACCCACTTAATGCTTAATGGCAATTCATACATTAGTAGTCCACTAACCAAGTCTTTACCAATTAATTAAGAATGTACTTGTTGATACCAAGGTCACCTTATGGTCCAACTAAGCTCACAATCTAAGGGCAAAGATAGGTTGTTAATTGTGATCCTATTGGTCTAGATGTATAAATCACTATATGGAGAGCTATCCCGGCATCTAGATTACTTGGTCCGTATCACTAGATCCAGTTGAATGATAGGTCGCATACAAAAGCACGTAAACAAGTATAAATTGATAAACATAAACAAGCAATCAACGATAAATTAAGAAATCGAGATAAACAAACCAAACATTAAGATCTTCATAACAATGGCTAATACCCGAAGGTATTAGCCTTCAAACGTCATAATTAATACAAAAGTAATGATTTAGCCAAGGTAAACTAACCGAGTTAATGAATGATACCAAAAACTGAACGATTACAAGAGTATAAGAAATTACACGTTGTCTCCTATGGAATTAATCGCGTTGCTCGACCTCTTCTGCTCTTTTTCTCCTCTGAAAATCGACTTTTATGGTTTAGGTATCGAGAATATGATTTAGCACACTTAAAACTCGTTTTTGAGTTTTCTATTTATAGGGTCTGGAATATGGTCGATACGGCGTATCCAAAGTCTTGGATACGGCGTATCGGGGGTTTCTTGGAGTAGGGACCACGTTTGATATCTTCCAGAATATTTTATTTCCATATAGCTTGAATACGGCGTATTGCCTTCTTCTGGATACGGCGTATTGGATCTTGTTTCCTTCGTGGTCTTTGGTGAGTGCAGGCACAGATACGCCGTATCTTCCTTGATGGATACGGCGTATTGGTTGTCAGAACAGTAATCTTCAAATATCTTCGTTTAAGCTCCAGAATGCGTGCCTTTTAGTTAATCTTCAAGACTATTTGTAGTTTAAGTGTGTGTGTGTCGCAGAGTTGAGTCTGATCTATTCCTTTCAGGTATAAATGTTATTTATCTCGTAGAAAGAGATATGTTGTGATAATGTCTAGTGTTTATCAGAGTACAGTGCGCTCGAATGTGGATTTGCCAGTGGGTAGTGACTCGCACGCTTAGATGATGTGATCGTGTGATTGTATGTATCGCGCACACTCGCACATATAGAAGATATGAATCCCTCCTCCAGTAGAGAGATGAGCGTGCACTCGATTTTAGTACTCTCATTACCGCGCTGCCCATTATCTTCGTATTCGTGTTCTCATGAATTATTGTTTTAGATCCCTAAGGATGTTTTTCCTCCGCGTTAAAGTATTTATACTTCGGATTCTTGTGATGAGATCTACATCGCTCTCATACAATAAAGAATCTCTATATAGATCACACCAGCAAATCACGAGAGGATCGGACAATCTATCTCACACCTCCATAGATCAGCAATACATCATAATCATCTAGAGTATATCATGTCACCCGGTTCATCTCGTTATAATGTCATAATCTGACGCTGCTATCCAATATGTGCGCCGATTTTTCCATTTAAGCATTTATTTGATCTATTATAAGTACACAACCAAACATCTCACGAAATAAGAAGATGAAAACACTTAAATAACTCAAGTAATCTACGTGGTAACATGTAACTAATTCGCTCAATTGCTCAGTCGTGACGAGTATTCTGTCATAGGCTTGGCAAGGATACACATCTCCACCACTAAAGCTAAGGAGTAACAAGTTTATAAAGGTAAATATGGGTTTTTATTATAAGGCTTAGGGTTGATCATTCTACAATCTTTCACCAAAAGTTCCACACCAACAAGGCAGCTAAAGCACACATACATAGCTGTAAAGACGAAATAGACATGTGTGTTTAATCACATCATCATTTGAGTTTAACCAAGGGTTAGGATGAAGAATGATATAGGGTAAGGATCTTCTAAATTTCACCAATAGTAATAAACCAACAAGGCAGTTGAGACATGCATACATGGCCGTAACGACAGAATAGACATGCATGCTCGATCGCATCCTCATTCGCGTAAAACCCATGGTTAGTGATTAGGAAAGGGAATTAAATAGTTGTTAAACAAAAATTATGAAAAAATAGACTAGGTCCAAGATATAAGTTGCTAGACACTTTTTCCCAACCGTTACCATGATTAAGACACAACTATTTACAAACGTCTTGATCCTAGATAAAAAACAACAACTTGAGTTGGCATTCTCATAAGGGTCAACTTCCCAATCATCCCATACTTTACAAACTTTTACAAGACAAGTGGCGATATCTACCACTTTATACAATACTCTACATCGTTGACTTATAAGACGTATCAACGAATAATTGATCCTTCATATAATTCCTTCGGTCTAAGCTTTTTTGAAACGATTATCTTCAAACTTTCCTCCTCTTTTTTGTTGCGATTTTTCTAATTTTTTTTTTCACTACACTATACTATGAAACTCGGTGTAATTTCACCATCTTCATGATCATAATAACTCCGGATAATTCCTTTGGTAATTCTTCATTCTTCGGACGTACCAATAATTGCGTTGGTAGTAAAAATGTATGAGTTTTAACTACTTTATACATTCCCATTTGCAATGTGCAAATTTCTTCCCAACCGTACCAAAGATAGAAAATTGACACAAGACTCAGAAAATACATACTTTACACTTTAAGCAACTAGCAACTGATAAATGGACATAATCTAACAGGGTAGGCTAAGGTGTAAAGGTGTAACGAAACAAACAGTTGGTGTTATTCCTAAAGGATTGGCTCTATTGGTTTTTCTAGGGGTATCTTACTCTTAAGATGAGAGTAAACAAAGGGTTTATACGGGGATTTAACTAACCAGTGTAGTTAGTTAATAAAACAACATATAAAGGCTTTTTGGGTGTAATCCTAAAAATTTACCAATTTAAACAAGTTACTCCATCTAAATCCATAGTACTCATTATTGTGGTCTCGAATAGATATACCAAGCCAAGTTCTAAAGTCTACAACATCACCGGCACACTCATATTTTGTGGAATTTGGGTAAACATTTGGAAACGGATAAGGTTAAATCCTCACAATATCTAACAAGGGTTATTGTGTGCGGGTTATGTATCAAGTAATTTCACAAAAGTATGCTTGAATTTTTTTTAAATTTGAGCATAATTTAAGCATTTTAGTATGAAAAATAGGACAAGTATACATTCTAATTCACATCCCCTTACTTGAATTATACAACGTCCTTATTGTATAGATAAAACATTAAAAACGAGAATTTAAAAAGAATTAGAATGAGAAACTCCCTTGATATTTTGCTCGGTAGATTCTCCAAGCTGATTTTATAAGCAAGAATTCGTGTTGAACAGCTGTCTTGAGGTTTCAAGACTCCAACACTTCCAAGTTTCCAGATCGTAGATTCTCCACCAACATTGTCGATTTCTTTTCTTTTAGTGAGGTCTTGTGAAAATTATAGGAAAAACAATGCATTTCTATATTGGTACCTACAGTTAACTAAATAAACTGTATAAGAAACCAATATGCCGTATCCATAAACTGAAATACGCCATATCGAGAAACCTGTAAAAAGTATTTAAATACGGGTCAGTCTGTTGAATACGCCGTATCATGTGCATGAATACGCCGTATTGACAGAACTGACAATAAAGTTTAAAGTGCATAAAAATAAAGGACTAATAATGTCCAAACATTCAATACGCCGTATGGTATGGAGCAGATACGCCGTATTGATGTATGGGAAGACAGACTCGATAAAAATAAATAACAATCCAAGTTGTCTCCCAGGAAGCACTTTTCTTTCAGCTAGTCTTTAAGTTAGACTTTTCTTCAGCTTCTCTTCATTCCATCTCATTCACGCTAATGTGCCCGCGTGTGAACAATTCTTCTATCGACACATCTCAGACATATTTGGGTCCTAAGTTCAAGACCCCCTTATAGAAACTCTTGAGCTTTTGGTACGAGTGTGAGATCCTATTAATCTTATCTTCTTTACTTACCTTTAGTAATGGCGGGATCTTGTTGCATTGTTCATTAGTGTGGTGTTTAAACCTCGGATGTGGCCGCACCATTTGGTAAGTAACTTCTTCATTACCATTGTGAATGGTAATCACTCCTTCAAACCGTTTTACATTAATCGTAACTTCTTTTAAAAACAGTTCACCAAAACTAATGTCGCCCATTCCTTCATCACGATAAGCATCCATATCTTCTAAAACTACAAAATTTGTTAATATAGAAAAAGTTCCAACAAAGATAGGTATGTTCATTAAGGCTCCAACTACATTGTTTCCCTTATATTCTAATTTGTCTTTCATTATAGAATTATAAAACTTTTTGGACATCACATTTACGTACAAGATAGGGAAAAAATTAGCGTGCAAAAATTCAAAACCTATCATGCAAGAGAACTTCAAGTTGTAGGCACAATCAATACGGATCTTCTTATCGTGGTCGCAATCACTAGGATATCCAAAAACTTTGCTAACCATTCTAGCATCATTCCTAGCTATAAATTCCTTAATTACCTCACCTTCCTCAATGGTGGGCATTAAATCATCAACTTGATCTCTTCTAATCTCTAATGGTACATTAAGATCGTTTAGTTCTATGTAATCCTCTAAGAAAGGTTCTAATGATCTATTCAACACCAAAGTCTCTCCCATTAGACTAGCTTCTAAATCAAGTTCCATTCTTTCTCTTAAACCTAACATGTAGACCCTCTTAATTAAATTACTAGTAGGTTTAACACTTTTGAAAATAATTCTTTCTTCCCTAACCCTTAAAGTAATCTTTCTTTTGAAAAAATCAATCTTAGCATGGGCGGTAGACAAAAATGGTATTCTGAGGATCAAGGGCACTTTGATATCCTCGGGCATATCAAGAATTATAAAATCTATGGGGAAAACAAATTTACCAATACCTACTAGCACATTTTTAGCAATTCCTTTTGGATATTTCATAGTCCTATCTGCTAATTCAACTGTTAACTTAGTGTGAGCCAATTCGCCTAAACCTAAGTTAAGGTAGGTCGAGAGAGGCATAACACTAATGCTAGCTCCTAAGTCAACAAGGGCATTATCAAAGCAAACATTATTAATAAAGCAATGTAAAGTGAAACTCCCTGGGTCTTTCTCCTTTCAGGGTATGGAATTATTGATATGTGAAGCTCCATATGAGTAAGCTTCCAAGAATTGTGGTTTATATGATCCCTTCTTTTCTTAACAGTAGTAACCATTCAAACGACTTGGAAACAGAATTGTCGTTCATTTTGTCTCGTATAGTAGTGTACTGTTCTGTCTAGTGGATATGGCATATAGGGAGAATCCAATACGGCGTATCGAGTATGAATCACCTTTAATAATAGTCGAGATTGACTTGACATGGTCTCTCGGGTTAGTTTCAGTGGAGCTTGATAAACTTCCAAATCCTCTTTCCTGCAGTACCTTGCTCATTTGCCTGATTTGGATCTCTAAAGTTTTAATTGATGCTCCTTGGTTTCTTATGGCAGCATCCGTTGAAGCTTGGATTTCTTTGATCAGATTGGAGTTCTTGAAGAAGTGTCATTTTATACACTTTTCCGGGGTCGTTTAACCCCCTAAATCGTAAATTTATGCCCAAAATAGGTACTTAATCGTTCCTTTTCAGGTATTCTGCATTTGGAAGGCATTTGGAGGAAATACACGTGACTTGGGCTCATTTGGAGAAGAAACAGACAAGACTACGAACCTACACCAACATCTCTTAAGAATTTCTACTCAGAAGCTGGAGACGACGTCACAGATTACACGTGACGCCGTCATAACCCATCTCAAGACGGCGTCACAAGATCTCTAGACGGAGTCAGAATGTACAATCCAACCCATTATCTAGAATATTCTATTCATGACGACGTAACGATTAAAACGTGATGCCATCACAGCGATTTCCCTATATATACAAATATGTTTTTAGGGTTTTAAGTGTGTAACTTTAGAACAAAAGAAAGGGATTTGGATTTAAAATCATCTTAATGTTGTTTGTTACTGCTGCTCAAGATCAAGTTAGTACTGCTAGTACAAGGATAGTACTGCTAATGAATATTAAGACTGCTCAGAGTTAAGACTGCTAGTGAAGAAGTTATGCAGTTAGTTAAAGTTACTATTGCTCAGGAAATTCAAGGAATATATTCTAAGTTGTTACTACTGCTAGAGGAATATTACTGCTGCTGGTGTATAAGTTACTACTGCTGAAAGAGTTTCAACTTTTATAGAAAGGTTAAAGACAGAAGAAAGGATAAAGATTGTTTGAAGATCAAGATTACTTAGGTGATAAGTATTAGTTATTTATAGAATAGATCATAGAGAATATTCTAAGTCTTAGGAATATATTGTAAGCCTATTAGGAATCCTTAATGTATAAAAGGAGGTCCTAGGGCAGTGAGTTAGAAGTCAGTAAGTTAATATACATTGTCATCTAGAATTCGTAGCTTTAAGGTTTTGTAACCCTAATACTAGTTAGAGTATTCATATTAATATATTAAAGCTTTGTTTGTTAATCTGTGTGTTCATTAGAATTACTGTTCTATTGCATATTCTTCTTATTGATCCAAGATTAGATTCCGCATAATCTTTGATATATTTTACAAAGTTTCTACCATAGTTGAGTAGGATTTATCTTACATAACTAAACCTTACACATGCTAAGGAATTCAAGATCTATTCAAGTGGGATCAACAAGGGATGAACCGTAGTTTGTTTAGCAGCTGTTAGGGACAATTATAGGGCCTCGAAACCCTATTATACTTCCTTTAATTCATGTTTTAATCAAGTAAGACTATCTTAATCATTCAATATGTCTTGTTGTGTGATTCTTATCTGTTCTTTCTTTATCTTTAACATGCTTGGCTAAACCTTCCATTGTGTTTATTTATGATTGTATGAAACCTAGGATGTAGATATTAGTGATGTTGCTTCTTGTGATGAATATGCATGTTAGGTCTTAGAAAACTAACTTTTGTCTATATTGCTGTTGATATGTCTAGGAAAACATGATTGTGTAGAAAGGATACCATTGGATAACAGTGTTTATACTACTTTGCCCCTTATATGGTTGATCCACTCTTAATGTATTTCAATTGAATTTAATATACTCTTAGGGGCCTTGTAATAGTCTTCATACTACCTTACTTGTGTGTTGCCTTAACGGAATATTAAATAGACGTCGGGTTCGTGTAATTTGTTCATGACTTAGGAAATAATTACATAGATCATCACAAGTGTGACAAAGCAACAACACTAGGAGAAGCAATCTAGGGAGTAATACATGATTAAATAAACACAATCTTTTATTATATTGTTATCACCAGTAGCTTAGATTATTATTTAGTTTAATAGCTAAAACCAAACCAACCTCTCAAACATATGATTTACTGCTTTCATAAAATATAAAAATACAAAAATAATCTTCTCTCAACCCTTAGAATTTTGTTAGACCGTGATCAAGCCTTCCCAACCTATTCCCCTAGAGAACGATAACAACCCCCGAGTCTTGCCTATATTACACTACAACGATTAGGTACACTGCCTAGGGAGTTGTAAAACTTCTTGTAGAAGTCCCTTACAACAACTGCAACAAGTTTTTGTCACCGCTGCTGGGGAAAAGTTAGGTTCTGATCATAGTTTAGCTTAGTTCTACTTGCTTGAATCCTTTCAAGTAATATTTAATTTCTGCGTATTAGCTTTCTCGTAGTCTATCTTTTCTTTGTGTTATCTGTTTCGTAACCCATTCTCGTCAACCACCATAGGAGACGAGAATCCTATCCGCACTCTAGGAAACTACTCCAAACCTAGCCATAAGGGCTATAGGAATACCATCGAGCTCTCTGTAAGGAACAACATGGTACCTCTTTGATTCAACACCATTCGGTTGGTGCAAAACGGATGCTCATTCCATGGAATTCTGTCCGAGGATCCAAACCAACACCTCAAGGATTTCCTAAAACTAGTGGACTTACTTGACCTTGACGGTGAAAATAGGGAAAGAACGTGCCTGCTTTTATTTCAATTTTCCCTTCGCGGTCAAGCTATCAATTGGCTTAAACATCTTCCAGTAGGATCCATCACCACATGGGAGGATCTTATTACCCGATTCCTTGCTCAATTCTTTCCACCAGGAAGGACCGTAAAACTCCGCAACGATATCTTAATGTTCCAACAACATCATGGAGAATCTCTATCCGAAGCATGGACTCGTTTCAAGGACTTACTACAAAAAGTCCCTCATCATGGCATCGACCTTTGGCTCCAAGTCTAAATTTTTTATGACCATGTCAATCCCGTCACAAGATGAACCATTAACCAATCGGCCAGTGGTAAGCTTCGTGACCAAAACGCCGAAGAATCCTAGGCATTATTAGAGGACCTCTCCCTCTATGAAAACAAAATTTGGAACTACCCAATGTTTTTTGCTAATCCAGTCAAGGCAATCACATTTCCTCAAGATGTCTCGAGTACATCCAACCGCCGTCTAGTCAAGCTCGAAAATCAAGTCCAATGCTTGATGGAAGCTCATCTTGCTTTGACATAACCTACTCAAGCAAACAAAATCACTACCTCATGTGAGATCTGCAGTGGTCCCCACGACACTCGGTATTGCATGGAAGATCCCGAACACGCCTTTGTTGAATACGCATCATCGTATACTGATGAAGCGGGAGGTAAGTAGTATACTTTCAAGCCCGAGCAAAACAATCTTGGTTACACCTATAATCCATCATGGATAAGTCACCCAAACCTTAGGCGGAGACAACCCCAAAACTCTCAAAATATTTTTTCAAACCCGCCTAACCGGTTCTAACCCAACGGTTTGATCCCTAACCATTCTTTAAACAATAATCCTCGAAGCTCTAACAATCAATCAAACCTTTAAGGATTGGTATCTAATTTCATGGCATCTCAAGATGCTAGATTGTCCAAGTTTAAAGCCAATTTCAAACAACAACAAAGTGAGATGACCAACAAAATCGACACTATGTTTAAGGCCATCTCCGATCGAATAGCGGGCACACTACCTAGAGACATGGTTAAGAACCTGAAACTGAGTACTTATCCAGTTTTGTCTGCTCGTTCTTACCCAACTGAAGACCCGCAATGCTTAACTCAAACCTATGGTTTGATCTATGCCATCACAATCCATACAGAGCAACAAAGCGCCTCTTATAATAACGAAGAAAAAGAGAATAAGAAAGAAGAGGACAACCTAGAAAATATCCACGTCGACCCTCCTACACCACCTGATCCATTCATTACATTCATCACCGAAAAAGTCCTCAAATTCAATTCATTCTTCGAATCACTTAGATAAGTTCCCTCGTCATCCAACACTAAACTTATTTGCACCATAGAGGATGATGGCGACGTAATGTTTATTGAGATCATCCTGAAGGATGACAATTCCCGCAAGGAGGAACCCGAAGTAGAAGGGCAAGAAGTGGAGTATTTTGACATATTCTCGACTAGGAGTGAACTCGCATATCACAAGTACCTCATGTGTGGCCCAATCCCCTTAATATTTCTATGAAACCCCATCATTATGGAAAGATGCCCCTCGAACCTCAAGATACCATGCAACATTGGGCATGTGCATGTAGAAAAAGCATACATTGATTTTAACTCCCCTTAAAATATCATTACCCGAATGATGTATAATTGGACCATGAGGAGAAAACTCGACCCCACCTAGGGAAAATTGCTGAATGGATAAGAGATTGCCAATTTCACAAGAAAGGATTAAAGGAATGCATAATCTTCATAGGAAACTTTCACTTATATTGTGGACTTCTGATTGTTTGAGGACTTTAGATCAATTTATAGACCCTATGGGCTTGTCAATAGTAGTACTGGGGAACCTTTTGTGGAATATCAACATGACTCACGACGCCCCACCCGAAGGAGGTAATTAGGTCACAACGGAAACAATAAAGTTTACTATAAGATGCCCCATAGATAGATCAATACGACTCATTGTTCGGACCTTGAAAAATAGCACACAATTCAGTTACACTTAGGGAGGGCGAGTCGAGGACTAGGAGATGAGGGAAGTAGAGTATGTAATGAGCAAAATATTAGGATTTTACAAAGAATGCCTAGAACTCGGACCCGAATACTTAACAGGAATGGATGATGAAGGAGAAGTCACGTAAGGACGTGTGACTTCGAGTCTAGCTACAAGACTCGTAAAATAAAGAAAAGTGCTTTTTGGGAGGCAACCCAATATTTATTTTTCCCGCAACATTAGGAGTGTCTTGTGTTTATTTTTTCATTTTATTCTATCATGTTTTGAAACTCTATCGTATACATCATGCTTTGTTTGGTTTTTAACCTCATCTTTTATTTTCATGTCAAAGGCATTTTGCATATAATAAGTTTGTAGGGGAATCTATCTGGTCTTTTGTACCAAGTTCAAGCATGTTACATAATTTGTTCTAGATTAATTAGCGTTGAGTTTTGAGTGTGAGTAAAGTTTATCAAATCTCAGGTTTTATGCAGCCATTTGTACAGGAATTAACCTATGGAATCAAGTGCATGAATTTTTTCATCAAAAACAAAAATTTTCGTTTTCACAGAACCTGGAGTACGGCGTTACAAAATATACACGTGACGCCTCACCTCGACACTGTGACCGGGTCAGGATATATGTCGCTTTCCTCGGCGTCAAACGCCCAGGTCCAGAAAACTTAAAGTTTTTAATAATTTATGAAAAATAAGCTTGCATAACACTTTAAATATTATCTTCTGTTATAAACCAGCAAAACCAATGATGTTGGGCAATTCTCTCATCCATTTTTAGACTTTATGATTTTAACCCTAAATTCATTTGTATATTTGTATGTATCGCACATTTTATGCTTTATATTAGTTGTCTTTTTCTATGGGGTTTCAGGGTTATATTTGATGAGAAGAAGCTTGAAGCAGTTCTTAGGAAGTTTCATTGGAAATTTTGGGTGACGATTTTAACCAGTTATCGCATGTTTCTTCTCTATTATTGAGCAAACAAGGGGAGTACTAGTTTCCTTTCCTTGTTTTCTTTTCCATTTATTCATTTTTGGTACTTCTATAGAACATTGGGGACAATGTTCAACTTAAGTGTACGGGGAAAATAAGCCTTACAAACTATTCTTTCATTTGCCATGTACTTTGTACTTAAAATGATGGGTAATATATCGAAACATAGCATAAGAGGTGATTTTGACCCAAATTTAATTTTTTTTATGACACATACTGACGAAAACCAAGTATTAAGTGCGTCTCATGGATAGGAATTTATATTACTAGCATAAAAAAACCTCAAATTCCACTCCCCAAAATGTGAGGTTCGCCCTTACATGCTATACCTTTAGCTTGTTCGAGTTAATGAGTGAGCAATCATGTGTGTCTATTCCGTCGTTACGGATGTGTATGCGTAGTTTTGTCGCCTTTTCTGGAACATTGGTATTGGTTACTTTAGGATTATGAGAGTGTACCAGTAGTATGTTAAATTCTAGAACTTGTTTTTGTGATGCATCCTGAGACCGCATAGTAAGTGTTAGGATTTGCTTGATAAGAGCCATTAGGATTAACCCATGTTTGAAACCTGTAATTGTTATGATAGTCACACCAATCATATAACTATCCCACACCCTTTCCATGTACTCATCTTTAGTGTAGGATACCCCTAGTATAACCCTCCGAGCCTATCCTTTTTCATGGTTCTCTTAATTTTATGGTCAAGCCAAACTATTAATGAAGAGCATTGGCACCCTTAAACCAATCGTTACACCCAAATCGCCTTAGCCCACCTTGTATGTACTCATTTTTAGTACATTATTGTTTTAACCCAAGTTAATTATTTGAGTACATGGTTGTTAAGTCCTTATCCTTGTAAAAACTATTTTAGGACGATTGGGATTCATGATAGTATGTATTTTGCAGAAGAATGGGGAAGAAAAATTAAGTGAATACCCTCAAATATATGTTAGATGATCTCCATGTTATTTTGATCCACCTCAAATCGGGTCATTAGTTAGGTTGTAAATATCAAGCATGTAAAATCTCAAGTGTAGGGGTACGTGTTATAAACCCTAAGTTATGATGTATTATGTTATTCAAAACAAATAGAAAAGAAAAAAAAAGAGATTGATGTAGAGTTTGTATATATTCGTCTGAGTCTTGGCTTAGCAACCAAAACAACGTGTATTTGTGTAAATAATTAGCTAACCCTTCCACTCCAAATTCACCCAAAGCCACCTAAATCTATCTCATCCGTTTCCGTTTCCATTATATGTTATCTTACACCTACACCCCATAACCCTTTAAAAAGACCTCTTAGATAGTAAAGAATAATGCTTGCACCTAGAGGTAGAGGTTTGATCCTTTACCAAGCTTATGGTAATTTATATGCTATGACAGGTAATGAGTGTTGATTTTCTATTTCCCCCTAATGTTTTAATTTATTATACACCCGAGTGAAAGAGAGAATTCTAAACACTTATGTGAGGTGCTAGTATATACTTTCCATGCTTTTAATTACAAGGTCTAGAAGGTTGTGTTGTAAAATACTTTTAAATGGTAGGTAAAACGACCATCATATTGCTATTGTCTAGGTAGAAAAGCCCATTTGCTTGAGGACAAGCAAATCCCAAGTGTAGGGGTATTTGATGAGGTGACATTTTATACACTTTTCCGGGGTCGTTTAACCCCCTAAATTGTGCATTTATGCGCAAAATAGGTACTTAATCGTTCCTTTTTAGGTATTAAGCATTTGGAAGGCATTTAGAGGAAATACACGTGACTTAGGCTCATTTGGAGAAGAAACGGACAAGACTATGAACCTACACCAACATCTCTTAAGAATTTCTACTCAGAAGCTGTTGACGACGTCACAGATTACACGTGACGCCATCACAAGCCATCTCAAGATGGCGTCACAAGATCTCCAGGCGGTGTCAGAATGTACGATCCAGCCCATTATCTAGAATATTCTATTCATGACGGCATCACGATTAAAACGCGACCCCGTCACAGCGATTTCCCTATATATACAAATCTGTTTATAGGGTTTTAAGTGTGTAACTTTAGAATAAAAGAAAGGGACGAACCCTAGTTCGTTTAGCAGCTGTTAGGGACGATTTTAGGGCCTTAAAACCCTATTGTACTTCCTTCAATTCATGTTTTAATCAAGTAAGACTATCTTAATCATTCAATATGTCTTGTTGTGTGATTCTTATCTGTTCTTGCTTTATCTTTAACATGCTTGGCTAAACCTTCTATTGTGTTTATTTATGATTGTATGAAACCTAGGATGTAGATCTTAGTGATGTTGCTTCTTGTGATGAATATGCATGTTAGGTCTTAGAAAACCAACTTTTGTCTGTATCGCTGTTGATATGTCTAGGAAAACATGATTGTGTAGAAAGGATACCATCGGGTAACAGTCTTCATACTACCTTGCCCCTTATATGGTTGATCCACTCTTAATGTATTTCAATTGAATTTAATATACTCTTAGGGGCCTTGTAATAGTCTTCATACTACCTTACTTGTGCGTTGCCTTAACGGAATATTAAATAGACGGCGGGTTCATGTAATTCGTTCATGACTTAGGAAATAATTACATAGATCATCACAAGTGTGACAAAGCAACAACACTAGGAGAAGCAATCTAGGGAGTAATACATGATTAAATAAACACAATCTTTTATTATATTGTTATCACCAGTAGCTTAGTTTAATATTTAGTTTAATAGCTAAAACCAACCAATCTCTCAAATATATGATTTACCTGCTTTCCTATAAACATAAAAACACAAAAATAATCTTCTCTCAACCCTTAGAATTCTGTTAGACCGTGATCAAGCCTTCCCAACCTATTCCCCTAGAGAATGATAACAACCCCTGAGTCTTGCCTATACTACACTACAATGATTAGGTACACTGCCTAGGGAGTTGTAAAACTTCTTGTAGAAGTCCTTTACGACAACCGCAACAAGTTTTTGGCGCCGTTGCGTGGGGAATAGTTAGGTTTTGATTATAGTTTAGCTTAGTTTTACTTGCTTGAATCCTTTCAAGTAAGATTTAATTCCCGCATATTAGCTTTCTCGTAGTCTATCTATTCTTTGTGTTATCTATTTCATAACCCATTCTCGTCAACCACTATGGGAGACGAGAATCCTATTCGCTCTCTAGAAGACTACTCCAAACCTAGCCACGAGGGATATAGGAATATCATTGAGCTCCCCGTAGGTAATAACGTGGTACCTTTTTGATCTGACACCATCCGGTTGGTGCAAAATGGATGCTCATTCCATGGACTTTGGTTCGAGGATCCAAACCAACACCTCAAGGATTTCCTTAAACTTATGGACACACTTGACCTTGACAGTGAAAATAGGGAAATAACGCGGCAACGTTTATTTTAATTTTCCCTTTGCGATCAAGCTAGCAATTAGCTTGAAAAGTCTTCAACAGGATTCCTAATACCACATGGGAGGATCTTACTACCCGATTCCTTGCTCAATTCTTTCCATCAAGAAGGACCGTAAAACTCCGCAATGATATCCTGATGTTCTAACAACATCATGGAGAATCTCTATCCGAAGCACGGACTCGTTTCAAGGACTTACTACAAAAAGTCCCTCATCATGGCATCGACCTTTGGCTTCAAGTCCAAATTTTTTATGACCATGTCAATCCCGTTACAAGACGAACCATTAACCAATCGACCGGTGGTAACCTTCGTAACTGAAATGCCAAAGAATCTTGGGCATTATTAGAGGACCTCGCCCTCTATGACAACGAAAGTTGGAACAACCCAAGGGATTTCATTAAGCAAGTCAAGGCAATCACATTGCCTTAAGTTGTCTCGAGTACATCTGACCGCCGTCTAATCGAGCTTGAAAATTAGGTCCAACGCTTGATGGAAGCTCATCTTGCTCCGACACAACCTACTCAAGTGAACAAAATCCCTACCTCATATGAGATTTGGAGTGGTCCTCACGACACTCAGTATTGCATGAAAGATCCCGAACAAGCCTTTGTTGACTATGTATCCTTACATACTGATGAAGCGGGAGGTAAGTGGTATACTTTCAAGCCCGAGCAAAACAATCTTGGTGACACCTATAATCCATCATGGAGAAGTCACCTAAACCTTAGGTGAAGACAACCTCAAAATTCTTAAAATAATTTTTCTAACCCACCTAATCGTTTCCAACCTAACGGTTTAATCCCAAACCGTTCCTTCAACAACCGTCCTTAAAACTTTAACAATCAATCAAATCTAGAAGGATTGGTATCCGACTTCATGGCATCTCAAGATGCTAGACTATCCAAGTTTGAAGCTGATTTCAAAAAATAGCAAAGCGAGATGACTAACAAAATCGACACAGTGTTGAAGGCCATCGCCAATCGAATAGCGGGCACACTGCCTATCGATATGGTTAAGAACCCGAAACTGAGTACTTATCCAGTTTTGTCTGCTCATTATTACCCAACTGAAGACCCGCAATGCTCAACTCAAACCCACGGTTCAATGAATGATAACATCAAATATTTAATACTTTTTGGTGGCAAAATACCCCCTATATTACTTGAAAATGTTTCACTAACACTCGAAAACGAGATATTTTCTATCATTTTGTAGTTTTCAAGTGAAATGTAGGAAAGTGACAAGAAACAAGAGAAAAAGGGCTCAAAGTGTAATTTTCTGAAGAATGTTACGACGTAACACTAAAAATAGTTACACCGTAACATAAATTAAGCAAGTACGAAGATCAAGGACAAGGTTACGACGTAACACCATATTTAGTTACACCGTAAACAAATATTTAGAAGGAAATCTTACCCAAGATAGGGTTACGGCGTAACACCATATCTAGTTACGCCGTAACCATGAAAATCTACAAATATGGAATGAAGATCACGTACATATAGAAGTTATTTGAAGGTTACGGCGTAACACCATATCTGGTTATGTCGTAATAACTACTTAAATATGGAATGCCATTTAAGAAGGTTAAGACGTAACACCTTTATTGGTTACGCCGTAACAGGTTTGATACCTATAAATAGAGGCCTCATTCAAGCTATTCTGACATCACTTCCTCTACAGCCAATTAGAGAGGCGACACAGGCTTCCAACCTTCAAAGAATTCCACCTAGAGTCCAAGGGAGATCACACTTTACTTAGTTTTTGTATTTAACCGTTCAAATACGAATACTGTAAGAATTATGAGTTTTCAATCTATGATTTCTTCTATTTCTTGCGGTGTTTCTGTTACCATGAATGGCTAAGCACTTAAAGTGATGGCCTAGTTATGTAGTTACTTTTGTTATGATTGTTTCCTGTTAGATTATGGTTTCGTTAGATATTCCTTGACTATCGTGTAACCCTGGGTTTTGGTAGTACGGGTGGTTTGGACCTAGCTTGCCCCATTATTAGATTATCTAGTCAATATGGGATCCAATGGGTACTAGGGAGGATCACTAACTCCTTACCTAGTGTAGGAACTAACCGGTCACCGCACTTATCACTTAATATACTTAAAAAGCACAGGAACTCTTTTAGAGAGGGTTAATAATCTTTATAGGTTATTAGATATGTTTTGGGAATAGTTGGGATTAATCACTGCAACCTGGATAACCTACCTCCCAGATGATTTAGGACTGATTCGGAATCGCAAGGAGTATAGGATAGACTATATATGCACATTCAAGTCTATCGACCTTAGAAACCACTAATGAAACCATAGTTTAACATTGCACAGGAAAATGTTTTCATAACAGTAGTAATGAAGTAACTAGGTTAGCACGTTTTCTCTCTTGATATCTCCAACTCTTTTAATTTCTAGTTATTTATTTTATTGTTATTTTTAATTCCTTTCAATTCAAATCAAAACCATTTTCAAAACGTGACATTTCAAATTAAAACTAATTACAACTTAGCTCTTGGGACGACCTCGGATTTACCATTCTATACTACCCACGATCGGGTTCTCTGCCCGTTAGTGCGTGGTTAGGTAGATCGAGTTTTATAAATTTAAAACTTGGTAAAAATATATTTTAAAATAAAATACGCATCAAGTTTTTGGCGCCGTTGCCGGGGAGCTAAAAATTAGTAATAATTTGAATTTCTGTATATATTTCCTTTTGTAAATATATTCTGCTAGTTTTTCTTGTAAGTTTTCAGATATGGAAGATGATGTAGACATCAGCGCGCTCACCATAGAGCAGTACATAGCTTTGATTCCAGATGACATTAAACCAGGCATAGTGAACCCCAAGATTGGCGATGACGTCGAATTTGAGATAAATGCAAACTTTATGAGGGAATTAAGACGCAAACTTTTCGCAGGCACCGATGATGAAGACGCTTACGAACATGTGCGTACGGTATTAGAGATTGTGGATCTCTTCCACTTCCCTGGCGTCACTCACGATGCAATTATGCTTAGGGTATTTCCAATTACACTCAAGGGACGAGCCTTGAGATGGAAAAACAGGCTTCCAGCAGGGACAATCACTACATGGGATCTCCTTAAAAAAGAATTTATTTGGAGATATTGTCACCCTTTCATAACTGCCAAGAAATTAGAAGAAATCCGTAATTTCAAGCAAGAGAGAGACGAGACATTGTATCATGCTTGGGAAAGATATAATGATCTTCTTTACCAATATCCGCTGCACGATCTGAACTGTCAACATAAGGTTCATATCTTCTACATCGGATTAGACATCTCCACCTACAAAATTCTTGACTCTAACGGGTCCATTCCTCTGATGACACCAACACAAGCCCTAGAATCAATACAAGTCATGGAAGACCATTCGCATGACTGGTATGATGAACCAACCACTAGGGAAAGAATCAACGATGTCCTGGACAACGTTGATGCCATTTACAAAAGTTTCGAGGGGGAACATCTAACCAAGGTGTACCCTCTCAAAATAGAGGGATAAAGACATTCAAGCATAGCAGATATATGGAATCCTTGGAAGAAACCATCATCAAATTTTGCGAAGACACAATTAAAAAACAGACCGCGGATGATGAAAAGATGAGGAAGATCCTTGAAAACACGGAATCAAACATAAGGGCACTTAAAACTAGAACAAAGAACCTACAGGAAAAAGCTTATCAATTAACCCATAAAGTCCTCACTAATACAGGAGAAAAAGTCAAGGCAATAACGACAATGGGTAAGGAAAACATGAAGGAGCCGGTTCCTCGTGACTTACCACCTACGCCGTTTCTAGGACATTTGAAGGAACAAATGGGTAGCCCTTACAGAACTCGCGAAACCGTTCGCATGAATGGAAATCCTGAGGAAATTCATAATGCGAAAGCTCAGGATGATGAAGGGGACATGGATGTCGGTTGGGACATTACGAGCAAGGATGTAGAAAGGCTTAGGCAATTTCTAACACCTACCATACACACTTTACCCAACCTTGAACCAGTAGTGCAACCATATATACCATTGGGACCAGTCCATGATATGGATAAAGTTGTAAAGGAAAAGGAACAGGATTATGATATTCCTCTAAATAATAACGTAATGCAACCTTTGACCCCTCAAACGGTTCACATCACACCATCTGGCGACGATTATGTAGCACCGGCTACAAATCCTATGTCTAACAAGCAATTAAACAAATTCGAGGAGGAATTTTCTAATATTACAAAGGGTGCCGAAAAGGAATATGATAACCCTGTTATAGAGACATATGATTGTGAGAACTTCATTCAGAAATTACTACACCAAGTGAGCCAATCATCAAGGGAAATGAAATCTCAGCAGCAGTATGGTTCTAATTTGTCATTCCCTTATCTAGTAGCAAATCATGGTGTTCATTGCTACTCTTATTCGTACTTAATCTTAAGTGAAGAAAGGAACACCTTATTACTTGGCAAATAAGGGTGGAGTCAAGCTCGTGACTCAAACAAAAACAAGCACTTTGTGGGAGGCACCCCATAACTATCTTTCATTCTGCATATTAGTTGGTTTGTATGTTTTCAACTTTGTTTTGCAGGATCAATAGCGAGGGGGGGAGGGGGAGAGGGAGAAGAGAGGCGAGCATTTAATAAGACCTCGACTCATAATCATGTGGTAACCTTGCTGAATCTGCAGCAGTTACGGCGTAACAACTTTAGTTTACGCCGTAACCACTGCAGTTACGACGTAAACCATTTCATGGTTACGCCGTAACACCTTAAAACTTAAAATTTTTACCACTTGATTACGACGTAACTACTAAGGTTACGCCGTAACCTCCTTCTGAATCCTTAAAAATTTAAGTTTTAAACATGTCTAAACCTTGTATACGTAAATGGACTTTGTGGGTATGTTCTCTGGAAGCCCTCACGAGACTAAACTCGTCTACTTGGGCCACCAAGTGGTTTAAAAGGCTTGTTGCATATGCTAAATGCAACCGTGATTCCTACGAAAGTGAGTTAGGTTTATATTTATTTCCTGTACACTTCATAATTCTTGTAGAACGATTTTATGCTTTGGTTTGTTTTGTGATCACAGGGGATAAAGAGCTTGCGAGAAGACGGAAATAATCTAAAGATTTCCGCCAAATTTCAAATTTCAAAGCAATGCTCAGGGAGTTTCTTGTCTTAATTCTACTCTTTCCTTTTTATTTCATTTCCTTAATGTACAATAGGGACATTGTACAAATCAAGTGGGGGGATGGGAGTAGAATTAATACTTGACGTATGTTTTGCCTTTGATTTTCTCTTTTTCTTTGAAAATTATGCCAATTTTAAAATTTTTTGACAAATTTTTCTTAAATAAACTAGAATTAATCTTTGCCGAATGCACATGACCCTTTATTATACTTGGTGAGATTTATGCCTAATATTCCGTTTCCATCACATTACTAAAAAATCCACCAAAATATTAAGTGTGTCGGTAGTATTGTAGACTTTATAACTTGGCCTGTATATCATTTTGAGACCTAATTGATTATCAGGAATAGATAGTTCAAGAAGGAAACACTTAGGAAATCACCCAAATAGCCTATATGTGTGTGTTTATCACTGACTTGTCGACTCCGTGCACACACTTTTGTTGCACTAATTATTAGTGCCAAGTACCCCTGATCTCCCTGTCTAACCAATCTATGTTTTCACCCTACTCTATATGTTTCGTTACACCATTTCACCTTAGCCTACCCTGTAGTCTTTATTTTCTTTGTGTTGAAATCTCTGGCTACTTAAGTACGTGGTTCGAGGGGAATGGGAATGAGAATTATATGCATTCGTAGAAGACTAATCAGTTATGATCTATAAAGACCCCCTAGTATCACCACTTTTGACATTGTTTATCTTAAGATGGGGGGATGTGCGTATAATATCAGATGTTTCAGGGGCAATAATTAAAGATATAAACTTCTGTAACGTTTGCATATTTATCATGAAGAAAATGAGGAAAAGAGGGTGAAACAAAATGCCACCCATGTGCTAAAAAAAGGTAAAGATGGTGCAAAATAAAATTGTAAAAATGGAGCTAGTAGCCCATTATTGCACCAAGACATCTCAGTAAATATGAAGAATGGAGCTAGTAGCCTATTGTTACACTAAGTTATCCCAATACTCATGAAGAATGGAGCTAGTAGCCCATTATTGAAGATCAGATTTTCAGACTTAAACTCTTGGACCCATGGATGGACAGTGGCTAGTTATAACAACCTTAGATTTCTTTAGACTATTTGTTTTGTGTTCTTATTAACAACCATTAAATGTGTATCCCATGTCTATCCTAACCCTTAATCACCCTTTAAACCATAATACCCTTGTTGCCTTTGAGAATTATTTAGACCCTAATTCTAACTGGTGCAGATTTGTGTACTTTCCAAGCTTATGATAGAATACATGCTATAACTGTGCAATTGAGCGATCACCCCGAAAATGAAACACTTAGACTAGTGGAGAGCTGAGTGACTTTTTATCCCCTTTTCGTGAGGTGTTCGGCTTTGATGTTTTCTAGCATAAGAGTTTTATAAATTCATTTCTTGAAGTTATTCTCGAGAAATCTTTTTATGAAATGTTTTAACAGGTTCTACTTGAGGGCAAGCAGAAGTCAAGTGGGGGGATATTTGATAACATCAAATATTTAATACTTTTTGGTGGCAAAATACCCCCTAAAATACCTGCAAATGTCTCACTAACACTCAAAAACAAGATATTTTCTATTGTTTTGTAGTTTTCAGGTGAAATGCAGGAAAGTGACAAGAAACAAGGGAAAAAAGACTTAAAGTGTAAATTCTAAAGAATGTTACGGCGTAACACCAAAAATGGTTACGCCATAACATAAATTAAGCAAGTACGAAGATCAAGGAAGACTTTACGGCGTAACACTATATCTAGTTACGCCGTAACCCTATATTTGGAAGGAAATCTCGTCAAAGTTATAGTTACGACATAACACCTTATCCAGTTACGCCATAACCATGAAAATCCACAAATATGGAATGAAGATAACATACACATGGATTCCTCGATTATTCTTAATCTTGCTGTAGAACGGCTAAAAGCTTATTTGTTATTTTATATTTGCTATATTTATGCTTTACTTATGTTGTATAGAGTACTTATCCTGCTTAGATTCAGTTCAAAACGAATTTTGTGGCAACTTCCTAAGTTAGTAACTGGTAGCAGTGTAATTAAATACTGTTAGATTAATTTTAAAGCTTAATTAATGCTATCACTAATTGAAATCTGTTCATAAGTACCTTATGTTGTCTTTTATAAACTGTTTTTTTAAACAAATAGGATCCCAAATCAGCTTGAATAAACTGACTTTGAAAACTTAAGATTTTTTAGAACAAGCGGTACTAACTCAAACTACGGCTACTAACTCCAGTTAGTAACGGTAGTTAATACATGTCGTACTGTTGTCCATTTTTTGCTTATTAGCTTAATACTCTTCGGCTTATTTAAGATTTGCCTTAGCTTTTTAGAATAGATTAAGCCCAATATCGTTTACTAACTTTAGTGGAGCTTATTTCATAGCTTATTTTAGGTCTAAAATGCTTATTTTCATAAAAAATCCAAAAAATAGTATGTAGTCATTTTATGCTTATTGAGCTTATTTCAGTGGGCATCTATAAAAGAGTGAATAGGTGGCTTAATAAGACTCATTAGTGAGCTAATTTCCAAAAGACCCACTTTTCAGTTTGGCTTTATTGGTGATTTAAGCTTATTTTATATTTTGGCTTATTTAGGAAAATTTTGGAGTTTACCACTTTTTGATGTAAATTGACTTAAGTTAAGTTGTGTTTGGTTGAAAAACCTTTTTGGAATCAGATTAAGCAACATATAAGCTTTCCAAAACATCTCTCCTTTTTTAATTTGAGCTTATTTTGAGTTTGTAAAGTGTCCAAAAAACCAAAACTTTAAGCAACTTTCTGAGGCACACAGCAGCTATTAAGCCCTTTTTTGGTTATTGAGGCTAATTTTTTATTTTAATAAGGAGTCTTTGTTAAAAGATTCTTAAAAACATGTCATCGAACAACTTTCGTGTTTGTTGGTTGCGTTTTGGCTAAAAATGACTTTTTAAAATCAGCACAATTTTTGGAGGACTTGGACTAAAATCGGGATTGGGGTTCAGGGTAGGAAAAAAAAATTAATTTTGGTCTTTTGTCACAAATAATACCCTCGTTAGTCCATTTCTAGTCCTTGTTAGTCTTTAGTTTAAAATATTAATTGGTTAGTTTTAATTAGTTTTATTAAGCTTAACCATTAGCTAAAAGTTGGGCTTTTTAATTTTGTTAATTATGCACTTTTTCTTCTCCACTTATGTAATTTTTATAAAAAATTTAGGTTAAATTTTTAGCTCTAAGGATTATTTTTTATAGTTTTAATCATTTAATCCTTAAAAAATTCATAAAAAATAAAATATTAATCAGAAAAATATAAACTTTTTTTTTAAAATTTTCTTTTTTCATATATTTTGTAGGAAAAATGTTAAAAGTTTCGTAGGTTCATTTTTTTTAAAAATTCATTTTCTAAAGAACGGGATTTGTCCCCGTTCTTGTCTTGACCTCTTTTGGGTCAAAAACGACCTCCCGTTTTTAGTCTAGTTTTTTTTTAAACTTTCGTTTATTGTTCATTTAAATCTATTTTACTTTTAAAATTTGTTTCTAGGCTTAATTTGCAAAATATAGGTTTATTAGCCCTCGTTTCGTGCCCGTTTTAGGATTCAAGTTATTTAGCTTTCGTTTTTAGGTTTTATTTAATCGTTTTGGCATATTTAACTTGTAGAAATAAAAACCAATCATACCTTTGTCATATTCAAACATCAATCATCAATCCGTCATTCGATTTTCCATTTAAGCCTCGTTGGGACAAAACGACCCGGGAATCATACTTCCGGCTACATATATATTTTATTTTGGTGAACTTTTAACCATTCCTTGTGCAAAGGTAATTGGTTGAGTGTTTGCTTATATATTATATATATATATATATATATATATATATATATATATATATATTATTATATATATTGACGAACCAATTTTTGGCGCCGCTGCCAAAGGGGAGGCTGAAACGAATATCGTAACAGTTTGACACAAATTTGTGATTGAATCTGTGAATATTTTCTTCTACAAAAATATTTTTCATTTTCTTTTATTAGTATAATTATCATATAAAAACAAAAGAAAAACCAAAAATATAAAAACATTTTCCATAAAAAGAAATAAAATTCACAAATTGGTAAAAATACCAAAATATAATATTCTTTCAATTGAGGTATTATCATAATAACTTCCGGTGAACATGTTGGTTCCAATCGAACAAAGATATTAAAAAAACTTGCCATTTGGTGTCTCTTACAACGAACGACTCCCCTTGAAAAGTTAAACAAAACTATAAGTTGGTATCAGGAGAGTTGTTCAAGGAACTAACGACCCGAAAGAAAATAAAGCTTCGCGTATTCCTACTCCCCGTTCACATTGTGCGTTTATCATTGAGAGCATAACCGTGAAGTAGGTAATATTTAGTATGAAGTTGTCTTATCTCATTTGTCCGTAAAATACATTGTGAATAAATATTGGAAACACCAAAAAAAAAATATAGTGTAAATTTTCTTTTTTATATTTCGATTTTGTGCATGCCACATCGTTCTCCAAGCCCGTAAACGTCGACAACAACAAGTCCGACAAAATTCTGTTGAATCACCAAATCTTGAGAAACCAAATAACAATCAAGAAATTTTCAATCCTCCCATAGTTACGATGGACGATAATCGTACTATGGCTCAATTGCTCGAGGCACCCACCGAGGGTTACGAGGATGCAATCGTTGTTCCCCCGAGATCAACGCGAACAATTTCGAGATTAAGCATGGTCTACTTAATCTTGTTCAAAACAAGCAATTTTTTTGACACGATAAAGAAGACCCACATGCTCACATCCGATATTTCAACAAGATCACTTCTACGATGAAGTTCCCGAACGTCCTGAGTACGTCGGTTAAGCTTATGCTTTTCCCATTTTCCCTCGAGGGAGCACCCGATTTAGGCTTTGACAAAGAACCCCCTCAATCGATTCTTACATGGGATGATCTTGTGTCGTGAAAATTCATTAACAAATTCTTTCCTCCTTCTAAAACGACAAATGAGTAGAAATGAAATCACGAGATTTCAGCAAAGATTTGACGAATCGTTTTATGAAGCATGGGACCGTTTCAATAATCTTCCATAGGGCATGCCCGCATCATAGGGCTTTTCAGAATTGCATCATACTCTCGATACATTCTATAATGCCTTGAACACAAATGATCAAGATTCATTGAATTCCGCCGCGGGTGGTAACTTTTTGGATAAAATGCCCCGAGAATGCTAAAAATCATCGAGAGCAAATCCAAAGTTCGCAATTCACGAAGCAAACCCGTTGTTGCTAAAGTGAGCACTTCCACCTCCGGTATCTCTCCCATGTCTCCGAACCTCAAAGATATGGTCAAAAGCATTGCACCTTTAAAGTCAAATCATCCAAGCTCCCCAGCTCACCAAACTCTCGCTCCGTAAAAGCGATCAGAAAAGTTTTGTGTAGACTTGCGTGGAGACTCATTCATATCAAATATTTCCCGCCTACGAATGCAATGTTTTATCATGTCAATATTCAATGCTACGTTTCTCAGCCGCTGCGGCTAATTTTAAATCAAGGAAATAACAGCGCCCCGACTCCATGGTTGCAAACCAAATTCGACCTCCCGGTTTTCCTCCTATGCAAAACCATCAAAACAACCAAAATCGGGGGATCAATTTCAACCAAAATCGGGGGAACAATTTTAACCAAAATCGGGGTAATAATTTTAGTCAAGGACCAATTTACCAACCCCAGGTTAATCAACCACCAGCTTATCAAGCTCCCGTTTACCAAGCTCCCGCTCCTCAAACACAAGGTGTGTCTAAGACCGATTTTGATAGCTACGTAAAGGCTAATGATGCGGTTATGAGGAATATGCAAAACCAAAATCAAGTTTTGCAAAACCAAGGTCAAAACCTGCAGACTCAATTGAACAACTTGGCTACTTCGAATCAAAGGCTTGAAAGTATGCTAGGTAACTTTATCAAAATGAACACCGCCTCTACTTCAGGTTCGGGAACTCTCCCAGGTAACACCATTACCAACCCGAAGGAAGATTTGAAAGGTATCACCACCCGAAGTGGTGTTGCATATCAAGGACTCGCGATTCCTTCTACTTCATCTTCTCCTCCGAAAGTGATGAATCATGATACCAAGGTTACAAAGAACACGATGCTTCCTACTAATAACAAAAGCACCGAAGACGTCCAACCTCCGTTTATTCAAGTCCAATCTCAAAATCCAACTTTCGAGCCAGTTGTTGATCCCGTTAGTGCTCCGAGGCCTAACCAACAAACATTAATTCCATTTCCTTCAAGAAGAAATGATGAAAGGCGCCGTGAAAAAGCTAACGATCAAATTGAGAAATTCTACGAAATCTTTAGAGATTTGAGTTTCGAAATTAGCTTTACGGATGCCTTGACCCTTATGCCGAAATTTGCCTCGACTCTAAAAACTTTAATCGGAAACAAAGAGAAGTTGAGTGAAATGGCTAGAACTCCATTGAACGAGAATTGCTCAGCAGTCATCCTAAACAAGTTACCGAAAAAACTTGGAGACCCTGGCCGATTTCTTATTCCATGTGAATTTTCTAGGATTAATACATGCAACGCCTTGGCCGATCTCGGCGCGAGCATTAATCTTATGCCATATTCCGTCTGGAAAGATCTCTCTCTTCCTGAACTAACCCCAACTTGCATGACGCTAGAGCTAGCGGACCGTTCAATCACCGAACCGATCGGTATTGCTAAAGACGTCCGTTTAATGGTGGGAAAGTTCCAGTTTCCAACAGATTTTGTGGTCATAGATTTTGAACCGGACCCCCGAGTACCTTTAATTCTCTCGTGGAGAAGTTTCTTAAGACCATTCGTGCATTTAATAGATGTTTACCGAAGTGAAATTACCCTTCGTGTACAAAGAGGCCATCACCTTCAATCTGACCAAACTTCGAGATACAACGCTAAATTACAATCATAATGACGGCGAACCGAATCGACAGTCAATAGAATCGGCATGTGAAGAATACTCACAAGAAGTTTTAGGTTTTTCTGATTCAGTTGCATATGGTAATCCTTCTCCGGATTACGATCCAATTGTTTCAAATTCTTCACCAACACTAACTCCTTTCGGGGATAGTGATTTTCTCCTTCTCGAAGAAGCAAATGCTTTTATAGCTATCAATGACGAGCCAATTTCACGGGAAATTAATGCTACTTACTATGATCCAGAGGGTGACATTCTTATTCTGGAAGCACTTCTCAATAGTGAACCGTTACCTCCTCTTCCGAATTCATAAGAAATATTCACCCGGAAACGCAGAAGAACTCCCAAAGATAGTTGAAGCTTAAAACCGTTAAAATCATCATTGATGAGCCTCCCAAGGTTGAACTCAAGGACTTGCCACCTCATTTAGAATACGATTTTTAGAGGCAAACGACAAGTTGCCCGTCATAAATTGCAAAAGCACATGAATGATGAGAGAAGGTGCAGCTCTTATCAAGGTTCTAAAGTCCCACAAGCAAGCCATCGCTTGGAAACTCTCCGATATCAAGGGTGTTGATCCAGAGTTTTGTACTCACAAAATCCTTATGGAAGAGGACTACGAACCAACAGTTCAGAGTCAAAGACGGGTAAACCCAAAGATCCACGACGTCATCAAAAAAGAGGTTGAAAAACTTCTTGATGCTGGATTAATTTATCCGATCTCTGACAGTCCCTTGGGTAAGCCCGATACACGTGTACCAAAGAAAGGGTGGCATAAACCGTCGTCAAGATGGAAGATAATGAATTGATAACCAACCCGATTTGGCACAGGGTGGAGAGTGTGCATATGACTACAGAAAGTTAAAATGAAGCCAACCACCGAAAAGCACCATTTCCTCCCATTACCCTCATGGATCAAACGCTCGAAAGACTCACGGGAAACCAATACTATTTGTTTCCGTCGTTGGCTTCTCGTGTTATTTTTATGATTCCTATTGACCCGAAGGTCAAGATCAGACAACATCACTTGCCATTACGGAACTTTTGCCTATCGCCGCATGCCTTTTGGGCTATGCAATGCACCCGGCACGTTTCAACGATGTATGATGGCAATCTTCCATGACATGATCGAAAAGACAATGGAAGTGTTCATGGATGACTTCTCGGTCTTCGGGGATTCTTTCTCTACATGCCTATCCCATTTGGAAAAAATGTTAAAACGGTGTGAAGACACCAATTTGTCCCTAAATTAGGAGAAAAGCCATTTTATGGTTAAAGAAGAAATGTTCTTGACACAAAATCTCTAAGTCGTGAATTGAGGTCCCGACCGTTGCCCTAAAGGAAGTCATAGCCAAGACTCCCTCACCCGACAACTGTCAAAGTTTGTCCGTGATTATTTCATGGGCCATTCTGGTTTTTACCGACGTTCAAGAAGATTCATCCAGAATTTCTCAAAAATAGCCCGTCCCATGACCTATTTGCTTGAAAAAGAGACTCCGTTTTATTTCTCCAAAGAGTGTATTGAAGCATTTAACACTCTCAAAAAGAATCTAACCGAGGCTCCAATCCTGATTGCCCCAGACTGGAATGAACCATTTGAACTTATGTGCGATGCAAGCGATTTCGCTTTAGGTGCAGTCTTGGGGCAACGTCATGCGAAACATTTCCGGCCTATACATTATGCAAGTAAAACAATGAATGAGGCGGAATCACGTTACACCACAACAGAGAAAGAAATGTTAGCCGTGGTGTACGCATTCGAAAAATTCCGATCTTACCTTGTCATGAACAAATGCACACTGTCACACATACGTATATTCCGCCCTCAAGTATCTCTTTGCTAAGAAAGATTCTAAGGCGAGATTGCTCCGATGGGTTCTGCTCCTTCAAGAGTTTGACTTTGATGTAGTTGACACGAAAGGAGCTGAGAACCTAGCGGCTGATCATCTATCACGATTAGAGAATCCTCACAAGAATGAACTCGATCCAAAGGAAATAAATGAAAAGTTTCCTCTTGAAACTCTTAGTTTGATTGCTGTTCTTGATGCTAGTACCCCATGGTTTGCTGACATCGCAAACTACCATGCGGGAAATTTCGTGATCAAAGGGATGTCAACCCAGCAGAAAAGAAAATTCTTCAAAGACGTGAAGCATTATTTCTGGGAAGACCCCTTTCTGTTTAAAATCTGTGCGGATCAAGTTATTCGACGTTGTGTTTTTGGCAAGGAAGCCCATGACATCCTCATGGCTTGCCACGATGGTCCAACCGGTGGACATCACGGTGCTAACTACACAGCAAGAAAAGTCTTCGATTCCGGATTCTTTTGGCCCACAATCTACAAAGATGCCCATGAGTTGGTTAAAAACTGCAACTCATGCCAGCGTCAAGGAAAAATTTCACAACGGGATGAGATGCCACAAAATTCCATCCAAGTTTGTGAGATCTTTGACGTCTGGGGCATTGATTTTATGGGGCCGTTCCCGTCTTCAAGAGGGAACAAATATATACTCGTGGCTGTTGATTATTTATCAAAATGGGTTGAAGCAAAAGCACTCCCCACAAATGACGCCCGAGTTGTCTGCAAATTTCTTAAATCTCTCTTCGCCAGATTCGGTGCCCCTCGTGCAATCATAAGTGATCGCGGAACCCATTTTTGCAATGACCAATTTGCAAAGGTCATGCTTAAATACGGAGTCACTCATCGTCTCTCCACCGCGTATCATCCACAAACAAGTGGACAAGTTGAGGTATCCAATCGTGGTTTGAAACGAATTCTTGAAAGGACCGTGGGCGAAAATCGTGCCTCTTGGTCGGATAAATTAGATGACGCACTTTGGGCTTTTAGCACAGTTCAAAACACCCATCGGGTGTACTCCATACAAGCTAGTGTACGGGAAGGCATGTCATCTTCCGATCGAACTCGAGCACAAAGCTTACTGGGCCCTTAAGCATACCAACTTTGATATCAAAACCGCGGGTGATCACAGGAAAGTTCAACTCAATGAACTTAATGAGCTCCGTAATGAAGCTTACGAGAATTCTTTAATTTATAAAGAGAAAACAAAGAGAATCCATGACTCCAAGATCAAAAATCGCGTTTTCAACGTCGGTGATCGAGTCCTCCTCTTTAACTCTTAAATTAAAAGATTTTCTCGGGCAAGCTTATGAACCCGTTGGTCAGGACATTCACTGTTGACCCAAGTTTTTCCATTTGGCACTATCGAGTTATCTCCAAACTCGGGGCCAAAATTCAAAGTGATTACGGTCATCGTTTATAGCATTACTTGAGGGGACGTTACCACAATTGGTAAGTTCCCGGATCTCCATAACATCCCTAATGTCCAATAAATGTAGTGAAGGGTCAGCATAGTCGACCTTAAACAAGAGCTTCGTGGGAGGCACACCCATGCTTTTCATAGCTATTATGTATAGTGTTGTCTTTGTTGTGTAGGGATGTTCCCTCTTCGATTACCCGTGTTTTGTGTTTGTGTTGGTTATTTGTCCAGGATTGCCGGATGTGAGAAATCCTCTCGTGCTTGTATTTTTATCAAGAGTTTCACATCCTCAGCTTCATTTTGGGAATCCAGTATCCAAATCTAATCGACTAACGTTTTATCTGTTGGTACACTTCATAAACGGCCTTAGATTTACGTAGGTGCCCCTTTCAAAACATCGAGGACGATGTTTAGTTCTAGTATGGGGGGGTCTTCGATTATGGATTTTTGCCTGCAGCCGTTGTTGTCACGTAATCCTGTTTTTACCACCAAACTTTTGCAAAAATACCAGAAAAATGAAAAAAATTAAAAATTTTCAAAAATAAAATAAGTGTTTTGTCACAGTTTCGACTTTCCTAAATGGGTAGAATGAGAATAATTTTTGACTCGATCGGGCGTGTTGAGCCCTAGCTAGTTCCTTAATTGTAAACTAAGCTTTCACGAGGTAAAGAACAAGAAGTGATAGAGTTTAATAAATTTAAAAAGTTTATGGCTAAGCAAAAGATCTTCTAAAACTTATACGAAATAACTTGTGGTTTCTCTCCCGTAATTTTCCGAATCCACCTAATCATAAACGGACTTAGTTTAATTCACTAAGTCCATCGATGTTTTTCAAAAAAGCTTCACATTTTGTAACTTGATTTTCAAGCGAGATTTTTGTAGTGATTTAAAAGATAAATGCACAGAAGCATGAAGGAAATGTGAATGCAAAAATGCATAATATTGAAATTTTTGCCAAATGAAGCATGCAGTTGATATTAATGGAGCATAGTAAAAGATGTGCCGTGATATCCCACTCCGCTAACCACGAGGTGGGGGTTCAAACTAAGGAACGTCTTACTTCGAATGAGTTTGGTTTTCGTGATATCTCCTTGAAGAAAGGTCTAGGTGAGGGTTTCACACTAAGACTCCAATCCTTAGCCAATATTAGGAAAAAGAGTGTTGATGGATTTCCACTAACGCGACAACGGGGGGTTTCGAACTAAGAACATCCGATCGTTGGTTTGTGGATAATCCTGCTCCGTTTAACCACTAGGTAGGGTTCAAACTAAGCAACGCATTCCTAACTTTAAGACTTTATGATTATGATGTTGAAATATATTGCAAAAAAGTGCTAAAGTTTAAATCTCGAAATTCAAGTTCGAAGTCTTAATAAATTTTGCTTTTGAGTCATGATTCATTTGAATGATGACTATGAAAATAAGTTGGTCATGGTTTAAATTAAAATGATACCACTTCAATCGTAAATCCATGATGGGAGTTGAAGAATTCACAAGTCCCATAATATGAGGCTTATCATATAGACTTATATCGACAATGATCTTGTTTTAAATTGCTTAGCTGAACTTGTGAAAAAATCAAGGAGATGATTTTCCGTCAGACAGCCGTAGATCACTCTACGGGCTCGCTTCTCATTCTATGATCCCAGTATTATAAATAAAAGAAAGTCAACTTGTAAAAAATGAAAAAATCCAAAAAATATTATTGTAGTGAGTGGAAATCAGAAATGTGAAAAACGGGGCTTACATGTTACTTCATAACATTGCGTGAGACACACAATTACCTTAGTATGGGATTTGATATGGTGGTTTAAATACACCAGGACCATTTTCTATAATTAAGCGGATCTAAAGGACTAAAATCAACCAAAATAACATTTGTATTGTTGTTTGCATTTGGATTGTGCAGATAGGATATTACAGAAAAAAGAAAAAGAAAGCCAAAAGCAAACAAATCCAAGCACGAAGTGGAAAAGGCAAAGTCAAAAGTCATCAAAATGAAGAAAATACAACTTGAGGGGCTAAAACTGCCAAGCCTAAAGTTGTATTACAAAAGATTAAAAAGACAAGGTCAAAAGTTGCCACCGAGTAAGATATTGCATTAAGTTCTACATCTTCAGGGGAACCAAACTGCGAACTCCCCCAAAAATTCCCTTCTTTCCCGCCCCTAAAAAACCCAGTTACACTGTATGATCGCCCCATAACCTTTCTCCTCTGCAAAACCACTTCTCTCCCTAGCCAAATCATTTCATCCACCCTACTACCACCCCCCCCCCCAGTTGTATAAAAGCCATGTTGGCAATCCCTCACCTTTCCCAAGTATCTTCAATGGCTAAGATTGACTCCAAAGAAGCACAAATGAAATTGAAGGCTGGGATTTGTTTTAGGACTTACCTCACACAACAAGCACACTTCGTTTTTGCTCTCCAAAGAAGCACAAGCTGCAAGTCCAAGACTTCGGCTATAAATAGAGCTTTTTGTAAGCCTTTGAGGCAACTAGTTAATCTTAGAATAACTTAGCTTAATTTTCAGTCATTTACAGCTTTTACTTTCAGCTTTGTAAAACTTTCAAGTTTTAATGCAATTTGAGTTTTAAATCAATTTACAATTTCAAGTGTTAAGGTTCTTACTTATATTGTTTTGTGTTCCAAAAAGCAATCAGTACAGCTTGTTTCTAAGCTACCTTAATCAAGTCAATCTAAAAAGTTAAGTAGTTAAAAGAAAATCACAAATATCACTCTCAAATATACCACAGCTTATGTTTTGGATGATAAGCCAGTTCTGGATGGGCTTATGGACTCTCACTAGCTTGTTTTATACAAGCTAGAGCTTGTAGATTCTCTATTTGACCCTGTTTTGAGCAAGGTTGTAAGTTTCTTTTCCTTTATTGTTTCTTATTTCTGCAAGACAGTTTTAAGTGCGTATTTTTGCTTATTTGCTAGTTAAATAGTGTTTACTTACTTTTACTTAGGACTGATAGTTCACTTGTTAAATCTGTTTAGTTTATAGAGTTTTAATACTGCTAGTTTCACATTTTAAGCATATTAACCATAAAGCGTACCAGTAATAACCTAAGTTAGTACTGCTAGTTTCATTTCTGAAATTTTTAAAGCTACCAGTACTAACCTCATTACAGAGAATTAATTACACAGCATACTACCTATGTTAGTACTTCATTTAAAATTGTTATACTTTTTGTTCATTTGAGCGTATTTGATCATGTTAGTTTATTCTAGTTGCTATTCCTTTACTAAGTGCTTATTAGGGATAGTTAATTATCGTTTTAGTTTTAATTTGCTTACTCTTGTTTCTCTTTTGTTTTTATAAGCCAGCAGTATTAACATAAGCGAACGTATTAACTTACACTAGCAGTAACTAACCAAAGTTAGTACTGGTATTAAAACTGTTAGTACTAGTGTTAGTACTGTTATGTTTTATCTTGTTTTAAATTTTAGCTTATATTGCTTTTTTGCATTTGCTTATTTAGAGTTATTTAGCTCTTTATCTTGTCTTAAGTTTATTTAGCTTATTTGTGTCTTAGTTCAAAGTTTTAAAAGTGTTTTTTGTCATTCCTAGTTATTATGCTTGTTCAGGTTTATTTCTCTTTGCCTATTTTATATGTGTTTTGCTTATGTTATAAATTTTAGTGCCAAAATCAGGTCCTTGTGACATCCAAACTCAAATCATCAATCGTCTTGCGATTTTCCGGATTTAGCCGCGTTGGAACATAACGACCCGGAGACACCCTATACTGCTTCCGGTTTCTTGATTTTGTGGGTCCTGATCCTTGTTTTATATTTATAGATGTCTATGTCTATCTATATATAATAAGGGGGTGTAAGTTCGCGCGAGTCAGGGTGCCTCCCACGAAGCGCTTGTTTAAGGTCGATATGCTTGACCCGTCCCCCGAATTTATTGGTCCATGGGGAACGTCTGGAGATCCGGGACAACCGGTTGGTATGTCCCCTCCAAAGTATGTTTTATAACATGACTATTCACTTAAAGTTGGGCCCCGGAGTTTTTTGAGATAACTCGACGGTGCCAATGGAAAATACCTGAACAATGGTGAATGGTCCGCCAACGATTTTCAATTTCCTACAGAAAATAAGGTAGTTACTAGAGGTTAATGAGGAGAAACACGATCACCAACTTGAAAACGCGGTTGTTTATCTAGCATCATGGATCCTCTTGGTTTCTCTTTATAGATTAAAGAGTTTGTCGTAGGCTTGATCACGAATGCATTTAGTGTCATTCAGATGAACTTTACCTGTGAAACACCCGCAAGTTTGAACATCATAATTTGTAGGCTTGAGGGCCCAGTAGGCTTTGTGCTCTAAACTCGATCGATAGATGACATGCCTTTCCATACACAAGCTTATACGGAGTGCTAGCCCAAGGGTGTTTTGTAAGCTGTGCGGGAAGGCCTAATAGAGGGAAGCATCTATTTTTGTCCGACCAGAGGCACGATTTTCTCCACGGGTCTTTCAAGAATACGCTTAAACCACGATTGACACCTCAACTTGCTACATTGTTTATGGGCGATATACGCGGATGGAGAGACGTTGATGACTCCATACTTAAGCATGACCTTTGTAAACTGGTCATTGCATAGTGTGTTTCCGCGATCACTTAATGATACTCGGAGGGCACCAATCGAGTAAAGAGAGTTTTTAAAATTTGCAAACAACCGGGCATCATTGTGGGAGCCTTTTTGCGTCAACCAATTTTGACAAGTAGTCAACAGCCACGAGTATGTACTTGTTCCCTCTGAAAGACAGGGAACTTCCCCATATAATCAAGCCCAGATGTCAAAGATTTCGCAAACATTGGATGGATTTTTGTCTTCTCATCACGTTTGCGTAATTTTTCCGTTGACGTTTGACAAATTGTCATCAAAACGGTGACAAACATGGCATCCTTGTAGATGGTGGGGGGCCAATAGAATCCTGAATCAAGACCTTTCTATGCTGTGGTAATTTGGCACCATATGTCCCCCATGGTCCACTGTGGCAACTTGTGAGAATGTTATAAGCTTCTTGCCCCGAAACACAACGTTGAATCACTGGTCACAACAGTTCTTAAACAAAAGGGGTCGTCCCAGTCCCAGAAGTAATGTTTAACATCTTTAAAGAATTTAAGTCTCTGTTGGGACGACATTCCCTTGACAATAAACTTTCCCGCATGGTAGTTTGAAAATCGCAAAACCATGGGGTATTATCTTCTTAAAGCAATAATCCAAGGTTTTCGAGAGTAAATGCGTCGATCTTTTATTTCCTTGTTCTCTGAACGTTATCCTTGGTGAGGATTTTCCAGTTCTTGAAAGATTTCTGCGGCAAGATTTCTCTCCTTTTTTGTCTCGGAATTTCAATATCAAAATTCTTTGAAGCAATAGAGTCCACGCGCATGAAGTCGTGCCTTATGCTTCCTTCTTGGCAAAGAGATGCACATATGGGCAGACTGGTCAGTAAAAACACATGCTTTTTTGGACATAACAAGATATGACCGGAATTTCTCAAAGCATACACCACCAAGTAAATTCTTTTCGGATCGTAGTGTAAATGAGTTGGAGCCTACGTTCATTAGTCTATTGCTAGCTAGTGTATAGGTGGAAAAATGCTGTTTTTCTTTCCGAGGACTCCCAATTGCAAAGTCGCTTGCATCACACATTAGTTCAAAGGGCAAGTCCCAGTCGGGAGCAATTAAGATCGGAGCCTCAGTCAATTTCCTTTTGAGTGTATTAAAGGATTCGATACACTCTTCAGAGAAGAAAAATGGAGTCTCTTTTTCAAGCAAGTGAGTCATAGGACGGGCAATTTTTGAAAAGTCCTGAATAAATCGTCGGTAAAAACCGGCGTGCCCAAGGAAACTACGGACACCTTTCACAGTAGTCGGATGAGGGAGTGCTAATAACTTCAACTTTAGCACGATCAACCTCAATTCCCGACTTAGAAATTTTGTGTCCGAGAACAATGCCTTCCTTCACCATAAAATGGCTCTTCTCCCAGTTTAAAGACAAATTGGTGTCTTCACACCGCTTCAACATTTTTTCCAAATGGGATAGGCACGTAGAGAAAGAGTCCCCGAAGACCGAAAAGTCATCCATAAATACTTCCATCGTTTTTTCAATCATATCGTGGAAGATTGCCATCATACATCGTTGGAATGTACCCGGAGCATTGCATAGCCCAAAAGGCATGCGACGATAGGGAAAAAAAAAAGTTGTTCCGTATGGGCAAGTAAAGGTTGGTCTGTTCTTGATCTTTGGTCAATTGGGAGCTGAAAATAACCCCGAGAATCCAGCGAGGAAAACATAGTATTGGTTTCCCAGCTAGTCTTTCGAGCATTGGTCATGAGGGGCAATGGGAAGTGGTCCTTTTCGGGTGCTTCATTAAGCTTTCTGTATATCAATCTTACTCGCCATCACGTGACCCAATCGATAGGAATTAGTTCATTCTCAGCATTTGTGATGACGGTTAGCCTCCTTTCTTAGGTACACAAGTGTACCGGGCTTACCCAAGGCTATCAGAGATGGGGGTCAATTCAATCCAGCTTCAAGAAGTTTTTTTCTCAACCTCCTTCTTGATAACGTCGGATTTTTTGGTTTACCCTTCTCTACTTTGCACTATGGTTCGAGTCCTCTTCCCATTATATTATTGTTACAAAATGCTGGTTAAACACCCTTATATCGTGAGTTTCCAACAATGCTCCTTGTGGGACTGTGAGAACTTGAGAAGAGCTCCTTTTCCTCATCTTTTA
Source organism: Tanacetum coccineum (assembly GCA_026074375.1). NCBI lineage: Eukaryota > Viridiplantae > Streptophyta > Magnoliopsida > Asterales > Asteraceae > Tanacetum > Tanacetum coccineum. The sequence goes on along the minus strand of BQNB010001788.1, from coordinate 94,984 downwards.
AGTCTTAAGCATTTATGACAGGCAGCCTGTTTCACCTTCGAAATATGCGTATTCAAGATGGCGTGGCAGTTTCCTTGATTCAATCAAGGGAGGTTCAATCAACTAAGATTCAACGGGTTTTTATCTTCACAAGAGAGTTTGAGTTCTTTCGAACTCCCAGCGATATTGTTCTTGAATTTTGGAGACGAGGTGTGGTTGCACTGTTCAAAATTGCTTCTAGAAGCAGGATTGTCCCCCTCAGATTCCTGATAAGGTGATCAACTTCAGATGAAGTTGGATAATCTTCTAGAGCATAGAAACGCGCTTCTGTTTCTCTCCTTCAAATAAAAGAAAACACTGTCGCCCGAAGGTAATGAGATTTGGAGAAGCATACAAACAATAGGCTTAATATGGAGTGGGATTGCCACTCGCGATCACGTTTGAAATCCTAGGACCATCTTAAGAATACTCCTCACATGTCCATATCTATGATGTCGATTTTTGGTTTACCGTCATAATGGGTTAATCAGCTGTATCTGAATGTTGTCCTGATGGAATTGATGGCCTCCTTGCAACACGAAGGGTAATCATCACCTTCATAAACCCATCTATCAAAGCAGGACTGGTTTTCAAGACACATCGCCCGAGAATTTAAAGGTACTCGGGGTCTGGTTCATAATCTACAACCACCAATCAGCTGAAATTGGAATTTTCCACATTGACAGAAAGACAGCTCACTATACCGATCGGTTTTATGATCGAACGTCACTAGTTCTAGTGTCAATGCAAGTCCGGGATCAATTCAGGAAGAGATCGATTGTTCCATAACAGAATAAGGCAGAGATTAAGGCTCAGCATCAAGATCGGACAAGCGTTGCATGTAGTTAATCCCCGTAAAGTCACATGGAAATCAGAAATCGGACGGCAGGTCTCCAAGGTCTTGTAACTTTTAAGGAATGGACCGCTGAACATTCTCCAGTCAAACAGATTTTTGCCAATTCGCTCAATTTTCTTTGTTTCCAATTAAGGTTTTTATAGTCGAGCAAATTTAGGCATGAGCATCAAGGCATCGGTAAAGCTAATCTCGTACTTAAATCTCTAAGATTTCATAGACTTTCTCGTTTTGGTTTTAGCTTTTTCCTTGCGCCTTTCCATCATTGCTTCTGATGGAAATGGAATTGATGCTTTAGGAACTGGAGTAACAACAGGAGCAACAACAGGAGCAACATTGGGCTCAGGATTTGGATTACGAGACTGAATTTGAACAACAGGAGGCTGGACGTCTTCGGTGCTTCCGTTATTACGGCATCGTTCCTGTGTCACCTCGGCGTCATGATTAACTGCTTTCGTCCTTGGATGGTAATCACCACGTCGGTAGTAACCATTTTTATATCTATCCTTTGGGTTGGTAACATTGTTACCTTAGAAAGGTTCCTGAATCCGGAATAAGAAAGCTGTATTAGCAGTAACAAATTTTGAAAGCGCATTCAGTCCAATATTTTCCATTTTGGGATTGCAGTTTGACCTTAGGTTTTGATTTCTCAACCTGCATGCATTGCTGTGACATATCTTTCATAAATCTGTTTTTGAACACAAAAGCTAACCGTTGTGTCTGAGACAGGTCCTTGATGAGCTAACTGGTTTGATTGACTCGTAGGTCGATAAATTCTGACCTTGGTGAAATGTGTTTCCTCTGCTTGATTGAAGTTTTTTTCCTCGATTAAATTGTTTTGACTATTTCATAGGATCTTAAGGAGGAAAACCGGAGGTCGAATTTGATTTGAGACCTATCGGAGCCGATTAAAACCAAATTAGCTCGGTTAAATTGGCCGCTAAGCGGCCTGGGACACATTCTCTTGGATATTGTCATGGTAAAGTGCTATTAGTGGCTGGACAGTTTTTGATAAAGAATGAACCTCCCCCCAAGTTCACAACTGTTCAACCGCTTTTACCGGGGGCGAGCTGGGGTTTGGTTCTTTCTGACAGAATTAACCCCGACTACCATGTCTTTGAGTTCAGCAACATCAATGAGACTGCTTCAATGCCCCCCTTTTTTATTTTACTTCTACTTTTGGTGGAAGAGCTGGTACTCATTTAGCTACAACAGCTTTGTTCTTGGTTGACTACCTTAGACTTGCTCTCGGATGATTTTTAAACATATCTCGAGGCATTTTGTCTAAGAGTTACCATCGGCACAGAGTTCAATGAATCTTATCAATTGAGTTTAGGGCATTATAGAATTATCGATTGATGCAATCTGATAACCATAGGTGGCATCCCCATTAAAAGATCATTGAAACGATCCCAAGCCTCATAAAACGGCTCATCAAATGTTTTTGCTGAAATCTCGTGAATTTCATTTTTTGAGATTTGTCGTTTTTAGAGGGAGGGAAGATTTTTTATTCATGTCAAAACAAATCACCCAGGTTCAAGCGACCGAGGGGTTCGTTTCCAGCCAAATCCGGCTGCCCCTTCGAGCGAAACGGGGAAAAGCATAAGTTTAAACCGAACGTATTTTGGTACGTTCGGATCTTCATCGTAGAAGTGATCTTGTTGAAATAAAACTGATGTGAGCATGTGGTCTTCTTTCCATTTCCAAAAAACTGCTTGTTTGGACAAGATTTCAGATGACCATGCTTGAATCGCAAAGTTATTCAGCGGTGATTTTCTGGAATAACTATCGCATCCATTGTACCACCTCGTGGTGGCTTTCATCAGTTCAGCCTTAGTAAACGATATCAGCCAGGTACATGGGAGGATTATCATGTTCTCATATTGGATGATTCAAAACAGAAGTTTGTCCGGACTTGTGTTGTCGACGTGTACGGGCTTGAGTACGAGTGCGCATTGGCACAAAAATAGACATTTTAAAAAGAAAAGTTACACTAATTTTTGTTTTGGTTTGTTATTGATTTATTCACAATGATTTTACCGACAATGAGATAAAGACAACTTCACCAATAATCCTACTTACTTCACGTAGCGCCTCAAAATAATAAATCCACAGTGAGCGGAGGAGTAGGAATGCGCAAAGCTTATTTCTCCTGCCGGGATCGTACATCCCGAACATTATTAATGCCCCCCCCCCCCCCTTATACCCACTTTATAGGTTTGTTTAAACTTTTCAAGGTGACCCTACGGCGGAAGAGACACAAATTGCAAGTTTTTTTAAATCTTTGTTCGGCAGTTGGGAACCCAACAATGTCACAGGAAAGTTTATTTTGATAATACCTACAGTTGAGAATATTAATATTTTGGTATTTAACCAATTTGTTGAATTTTATTTCTTTAGGATAATGTGTTTTTATATTTTTGGTTTTTTCTTTGTTTTTATAATTATAATATACTATAAAAGAAAATGAAATAATATTTTTGTATTTTTTTTTTTTTATGTTTAGGAAAAGAAAATATCACAATTCAACACAATTGTCAAACCGTACGATTATCGTTTTCCACAAAAAAGTCCTCCCCGGCAGACGGCGGCCAAAAATTGATTGTCCAAACCACACCTTTGAAATATTATAATTATATAATAAAATATAGAATATTAGATTAAATAGTCTAGAAACAAAGTCAGATAAAAACCGAGAAGTAGTAAGAATGTTCCCGCCGGTCGTTTATATCCCCAACGAGGCTTGACTGGTGAATCGATACAGTCCGAAGATTTTGATTGGAAGGAGAGAATTGATTTGAGAGTGTAGAAATTCTTAAATTAAAACAAGACCAAACAAAAAACGTTTAAGAAAAACAAAAAAATAAAAATTAAGCTTATGAATAGCGAGAGCACGAATCCCGAACAAAGGGGGGAAAACCTAAAATCTTCAAAATTAACCCTACAAAAGAATTTCACTTCTAAACTACTCTATGAGACAAATAACAAAGAATGAAAAAGACTAGACTGAAAACGGAGTTCGTTTGACCCTAAAACGAGTCAAGACAAAAAACCGCACCCGACCCCGTTCATTAAAAATAAAAAAGTTATAAAAATAACCGACGAAAAGTGGATATTGTTCCTACAAACTATAACTATAGAAAATTTCTAAAAAAGATAAATATTTTTGTTTTGATAATTATGTATTTTTAGAATTATTTAAACTGTATAACGAAATTAAATTATAAAAAATACTAAACGACTTTGAAAAATTCTAAAAATTTTACTAAAAATACTTTACCCTATAACTAACCTACGAAAAATAAGAAACAAAAAATTGGCTTATTAATAAGCCCAAAAATAAGCTATAACAGCTTATGGCTTACAAAGCCAAAAACGTGTATAAGTATCTAGGCCCTTGGGACTATAACGAAAAAGTCCCATGGGCGCACGTAATGTGTGTGCAACAAAAGAGAGGTGTACGAGGTATGAACCCCCCCCCGGTTCGAGTCTTGCTCACCCGGGTAAGCCCCTTGTCTCCTTCGTTTTTTTTTGGAAAACTTGTAAAACAAAGTTGTTAAGCGCGTGGGGCTTAACAACTTTCTGCAACTACTACTTTTTTTGAAGCTTATAAATTAAGCTAAAAAAGGCTTCTAAATGACAGAAGCTAAAAAAGCTTAACACTAAAATGCTAAGTGCATTTTGGGCTTTTTGGACACTTAAGCTAATACTAGATTAAAAAGCTAAAAGGTTGTCTAAACTAACCTAGATAGCACTAAATAGCTAAATTCTACCACGAAATAAGCTAAAAAAGGAGGCTTAATATTGTCAAAAGGCCAATTAGCTTAAAAGGAACAAAGTGCTTAAGTCTTGTCGACCTTTTGTGGACAAATAAGCTGAAAAAAAAGAGAATAAGCTTTAAAGGGACCTAACTTATCCTAATACCACCTATGAGCTAAATGATCTTATAAAGAAGCTGAATAAAGCCAAGAAATGGAAACAAGCCATTTCTTACACTAAAGCTTAAGCTAAAACAGTCAAAGGGCAACTTATAGCTTAAAAATAACTTCTAAAGACTTTTCAAGGTTGGATTAGAGGGCTTATTAGGAGCTTATGGGCTCGACAAATAAAGCCAAATCTTGGGCTTGAGTATCACTAAAAAGCTAAGAAAAGGAACTTAAAATCAACCCTTTGCAACCAGGGGGAGATTAAATGGTAACACAAGGGCTTATTTGACAGCTTTTTAAAAAAAGCTGTCAATTATAGCTTAAATTTTATAAGATAAAGTTGAAACAGCAAGTACTCTAGGAAAGTGACTGTGCACAATTTTTGACCTCAAAAAGCCATTTAATACAGCAGAATTTGAAATGAAAATGGGACTTTTTTGCAAAAAAAAATGCACACTTAACTTTGGTGGATTTGACTTAACAAAGTCAAATGACCAAAAGGTTTTGTGACAGCTTGTTTAAACACACAAAAACACAACCTTTTTCAAAACCACAACTCAACAATTACAAGAGCTTATGAAATAAGCTCTTGTGGTTTTTTAAACACCACTGTTTCAAAAATGACTTAGAAAAAACTTGAAAAACAACTTTAAAACTTAAAAACCTTTAAAAACAGCCTCAAGTAAGCTTAATACTTAAGCTGAATCTAGTTTAATGACCACAACCCAAACCAAAAGCAATTTTGACCCGTTTTTAGAGTTAACCCAAACACCCCTTAAATTTTTAAAAAGTATTTAAAAACCTATAAAAGCTAAGTTTAACTAAAATTTCTAAAAGACCAGCACTACTTAAGCAATATTAAGCATTAAAAAGGTAAAAAGCAAAACAAATAAGCATCTTAAAAAGAGATAATAAGCGAAAGACATTTAACTATTTTTTGACAGTTTTTAAGCAAATTGATGTTAGGGAAAGAAAAAGTAAAACTACAAGTCTGTCAGTTTTTAAGCATATAAATAAACACAATAAGCATAAAAAGACAGTAATAAGCTGAAAAATAAGCTAAATAAGCTATTGCTAAGTAACTTTTTTAAGCACAATTTAAAAAGGCATGTACCTTTAACCCTTGCTCAAACAAGGATTTTGGAACCTAATACTCTAAATTACCTACCCCACAGCTTAGAAATAAGCGTGAACTAACTAAAACCCAATTAGGCCATCCAATTCTGCTATATTCATCCATACTTTAAGCCAAACAGATTCCTTGCCCTTTTCTTAATTTTTGATTATAGTTTTACAAACATTTGAAAGAAGAGTGCATAGCTTATATATCGTAGAATCTCATTAAAGATGTGAAACATACAATAAAACATAAAATTCACCTCTCATAATCTTAAAAGAAAACATACATGAAAGTTTTTAAAACCTGAAAAAAAGAAATTACACACTAAGAAGATTTTTTTAAACCTAATAAGAACTCATAAAAAACTACACTACTGTTACAATGCTTAAATAGTGAAAAACGACTAGGGTCTTGCTTCTTGATTTTACTTGGGTGTGTTACTTTGAAGACACAAAACAGGCTTCTTGTGCTTGTTGTGAGAGTGTAGACAACACAAACAGTTCCTAGCCTTTGGATTGCTTTTGTGCTTGTTCGGATCATCATCCCCACCCTTCATCATGCTCGAAAGTTTGTGAAATACCAAGTTGGCAATTTGTCTTGGTAGAAGTGGTAGTGGAGGGGGAGGGAAAGGTTTATCCATGGTGGAATTGGGGTTACAGGGTAAAAGGGATGAGGAGGACCCGTGATTGGTCATTAGCTTCTAATCCGCCTAATCATACGTGCTCAATTCAATTCAACTAAGTCAATCAATGTTTTTAGAAAAAGCTTCAAATTTGTAACTTGATTCTTTAAAGCGAGATTTTTCTGTTCTTAATAATTCGAAAGTTAAAATGCCAAAGAAGCATGAATGAAGTATGAATGCAAAAATGCATGAATATTGAAATTATGCCAATGAAGCATACATTTGAACAAGTAAAAGATGTGTCGTGATATCCCACTCCGCTAACCACGAGGTGGGGGTTCAAACTAAGACATCTTTACTTCTAAGGATTTGGTGTGTTGTGATATCTCACCAGGAAGCGAGGTCTAGGTGAGGGTTCAAACTAAGACACTTATCCTTAGCCATATTAGGAAGAAGGTGTTGTTGTGATTTCCCACTACGCTAGCAACGGGGTGGGTTTTCAAACTAAGAACACCGGTCGTTGGTTGTGATATCCTACTAGGGAGCGAGGCCTAGGTAGGTGTTCAAACTAAGCAACGCATTCCTAGCTTTAAGAACTTATGAGTATAATGATAAAAATGTGCAAAAAGTTCTACAGTTAAAATCTCGTTCTTTAAAATCAAGTTACAAGGTCTTAATAAGTTGTTGCTTTGAGTCATGATTCATCTTGAATCACGACTATGGAAATAAGTTGATCTATGGTTGAGTTGAAATGAGTACACACATTTAAATCATATATCCATGTTGGGAGCTAAAAGTTCACAAGTCATAAGTATGAGTGCTTAGCATTTAGACTTATATTGACAAATGATCTTGTTTAATTGCTTGGTTTGGAACTAGTGAAAAATCGGGGACGATGAATTTATCCGTCAGGACATCCGTAGATTATTCTATGGGCGTTTCTCATTCTATGATCCCAATGTTGATATAATAAAGGAAGTCAAACAGGAAGTCGAGAAAAGAAAAAGGAAAATCCAAAAATATTAGGGATAGTTAGTGTATAGATAAAAAATGGTGAAAACGGGACTTGTCGAAGCTTTTGATTCTTTAGTTCCCCTTGACGAACACTTAGCTACTTTTCGAGGTTATTAGTCGAGGGGGATTGAGATTCTTAGTTTTCGTAAATGTTTACTTCATAACATTGCGTGAGGACACGGCAATACCTTAGTATGGGGGATTTTGGTATGTGTTTAATTACACATACCTTTTACCTTTAAAAACGAGCTAAAATAACCAAAAACGGACTTAAAATGCCAAATATACGCTTGTTTTGCTAATTGTGTTGTGCAGGAACGGATATCTAAGAAAAGGACGAAAAACGAAGCCAAAACGACAAAACCGGACACGGAATGGAAAAACAGGAAAAAGACAAAGTCAAAGTCCAAGCCCAAGTGTAGAAAAGTCAACCCAAGTCAATCCCGAAGCCAAAAGTCAAGAAAAATAAGTTTGAGGGTTAAATTTGTCAAAACCCTAAACTTATTTAAAGAAGAAAACGAAAAGATAAAGAGAAGGGCAAAACTGCCAATTTGGCAAAGTTATACCCCAAGGGCCAAAACTGCCAAGGTCCAATTCCTATAACTAACAAGGACCTTGAGTGCAACTCGTTATATAACCCTTGGGGGGTTAAACTGCCAAGTCCCCAAACTTGCATTAACCAAGGACGAAAATTGCAAACACCCATATATCCTTGGAGGACTAACCTTGCCACTTCCCTAAACTTTTACCTGTCACCCCCAACCTTTATAAACCTTTTTCCCGCCCTAGCTCAAAACCCCATTAAAGCTCACGGGTTAACCTCCCCCTTTTTATCCCGTAACCCCCATTAAACCCCAGATAAAACCTTCACCTCCCCTCCACTAAACCCCTAATCCCATTTGGCAATCCCACACTTCTCAATGACTAATCCAACGGCTATGATGATTGATTTTTGATGAAATTGAAGGGCTAAGATTAAAGCTTTCTTTCCCCTCTCACAAGTAACACAACAAGAACAGAGCTCTGCCTATAAAAGTACGGATTTTTTTTTTGCTTTCCCCCTCTCACACAACTAACACAAGGACTCAGTATAAAAGAAGAAGAAGGCAGAAGAAAGGAGTAGTTAGTTTTTAGAGTTTTTAAATTTCCTTTGTAATTTTCTAAATTCGTGTACTGTTCATGCAATTAAGTTTCAAAATCCTTTCAATTTCAGTTTAATGTTTTGTTACCACATTTGTACTCTTCTTTAGTTATTAATGAAGCAAGTTCAATCGTGTTCTATGTTTTAAATTTTCAAGAAAAAGCCATTTGTTCGCAATAAGCTTGTAATAAGCTGTTTTTAGCTTATTACATTCTCTTAAGCTCAAAAGTTATACACAACTTGTTAAAAGCTTTTATAAACTATTTTTGTTCATTACCTTCTGTTTGCATTCAAGTTCATTCAAATTTGGAAGCTCAAGGAGGTAATAAGCTTTAAAGAGCTTATTGAGCTTTCAAGCTCAGGTTTAGAGGCTAGGAGCCATTAGGTGTTTGCTTTTTTTAAGCCACTCACTCTACAAGAGTGGCTTAGTGACTGAGACAACAAAAATTCAGGTTTTACTTTTCTAAATTTCAATTTAGCATTCCTAGCTTATTGTAATATTGCTTATTCTCTTTTTTTATTCTTGTGCTTAAACTATTGTATATTAGCTTAGGATAGCTTATAGTTGTAATTGTTTAAGTTGTCTTAGTCTAATTACTCAACTAGATTTCATATTCTGTCATTAAGTAGTATAAGCCTAGCTGAAGAAGTAGCTTATATTCACTAATAAGCTAGGCAATTTATAGCTTAAATAGTTTAATTAGGTCATTTTAAGTAGAAGTGGATAAAAGGTTTTAAAAGTTTTAGCTTCAAAATAGATTTTAAGTCCACTTAGCTTTGACAGCTTTCAATAAAGGGGTGTTTGGCATAAGCCTTAAAATGGGTCAAAACAAGCCTTGGCATGGGTTGAGGTAACTTAGCTTGATTAAGCTTAAGTTTTAAGCTTGTATTAAGCTGTTTTTAAGAGTTCCAAGGTTTAAAAATTGTTTTCCAAGGTTTTCTAAAACCAATTTTGAAACTGTGACTTTTAAGAGACACCACAAGTGCTTATTTAGTTAAGCACTTGTGGTTTGAGTTTAAGTGTCAAAAAGAGTGTGTTTTGAGAGTGTTAAGAAGCTGTCAAAACTCCCTTGTCTTTTGACTTTGGTGAGTCAAAATTCACCAAGTCTTTGAGTAGCAGTTTTTAAAAATCCAAAAGCTCTTTTTCACCCAAAGAATTCAGCAAGTGTTTATGGTTTGTAAAAGCTAAAAATTGGTGCATAAGCCCCTTTTACACTATACCCCATCTGTTTGAGCTTATTTTATTTGTTTTGAGCTTATTTGACTGCTTTTAATAGCTGTCATTTAAGCCACTTCAGTTAGCTTAAATATCCCCTGGTGTATAGGGGAGATTTTTAAGGCCCTTTTTCTTTGTTCTTATTGTGTTACAAAGCCCTAGTTTTGCCTTATTTCAAGAGCCTTAGAGTATTAAATAAGGCCCCTCTAAGTTTCATACCTTGAAGAGCATATTTGATGGCTTATTTTTTATAGTCCAAACTGCCTTTGGACTGTTTTGCTAAGTGTTTATTTAAGATTGCTTAAATTTCATTTTTATTGCTATTCAGCCCTACTTTCATAAGCTCATGTTGTTTTCTAGTAGCTTTTTAGGGTAGTACACTTAGTTTTTGTACCCATTGCTTTTCTTTTTAGCTTATTTGAATGCCCAAGCTTAGCTTTTTAGCCCTTTAAGCTTTGATTAGCTTTCCTGTCATCATAAGCTGTAACAGCTTATTTAGTTTAGCTTTTCCTTTTCTTTTCAGCTTACCTAGTTAAGTTTAGGACCTCTTTGCTTATTTTATTTTTGGTCTTAGCTTCTTAAAAACGACCCCTAAGACCCAAAAAAGACTTAGGCAAATTTTGCTTTTTAAGCCATTTTAGCATTTCTGTCGAACTTTAAGCTTATTTTTAAGCTTATTCAGTGCTTTTCTCAAAAAGTTGTAGAAGACAAAGTTGTTAAGCCCCACGAGCTTAACAACTTTGCTTCTTTGAGTTTTCGAAAAAAAAAAGGGGAAAGACAATTGGCCCGGGTGAGCAAGACTCGAACCCGGGACCAATCGATACAGTCCCCCTTTTACACACACTCTTACCACTGCGCCCTTGGGTCTTTTTCGTTAAAGACTCAAGGGCATTAATATATATACACGTTTTGGCTTATAAGTATAATAAGTGAAATAGGCTTTATTGACGGCTTATTTGTTAAGCAACTTTGTGTTTTTTATTTTTCGTAGGATTGTTAAGGTGTAAAGTATTTTTAGTAAATTTTTCAGAATTTTTCGAAATAGTTTAATATTTTTTATGATTTAATTTCGTTAAAAGTTTATTTAATTCATAAAAAATACAAAAATTATCAAAAAATAACTTTTTTGCTTTTTAGAAAATTTTCTTTTTGTCATCTAGTTTGTAGGAAAAATATAAAAATTTTCGTAGGGTCATTTTTACAACTTTGTACTTTTTAAAGAACGGGTCCGGGTACGGGATTTTGTTTTGACTCGTTTTTGGGTCAAACGAACTCCGTTTTCGGTCTAGTCTTTTTCATTCTTCGTTATTTTGTCTAGAGTTGTTTAGAAAGTTAAAAATTTCTTAGTAGGGTTATTTTTAAAGATTTTAGGTTTTTCCTCCTTTTTCGGGATTCGTGCTTAACGTTTTCTTAGTTTTATTTCGTATTTTTAGGATTTATTCTTAACGTTTTTTATCGTTATCATCTAACTTGACTTTTCAACCTTCTTAAATCACAAATTCCTTCCTTCAAACTCAAATCTTCGATTGTATCGATTTTCCATTCCAGCCTCGTTGGGGATAAATCGAACGGAACCATTCTTTACTACTTCTCGGTTATTCATTGATCTTGTTGATTTTTAGATATATATGGTGTAAATTCCACCAATCAGTACCTCAAGTACAATCCACATCCCCATCGCATTTAATAATTCTTACTATTCATTCCTTTACACCTATGATCCTCTACATTTCACAAGATTATTCCGCCCATATTCTACCTCAATACTATCTCATATCCCAAATAACTTTATTTTTTTTTCTACATTAAAAAAGTACATGCAATGATGTTAACGGGATGGAAGCTCCAGAAAAGAAAGTGGACGAGCATCACCTGACGACTAATTGAAGATCTCGAATCGGCATATGGTAATGACTTGAAAACCTTTTGCTTAAAGTTTATTTTTTTACAAATGTAGTGTTTTTTACTTGTTTTATTGTCGATTTATGAAGTTAATTTTAATTTTATTTTCAGAGAATGCACCTAATATGTTTTCGATTTAAATACATCATGACGGCAGATTTCACAAGTATCCCGACAGATGATATGTCGATGGTCATGTCGACATATTTGATTACTGTGATTAAGTTGAATATGATGTTTTACACGTGAGTTTGAGCCACTATTTTATAATTATGTAAGACTAATGAGTACTCTAGATGAAGGGTTGTATGCTTTGGCATGTGATGGGGATATTCGATGTCTGACAACACTTGTTAGAAGTTTTAAGTTGGTTAAGAAACATAAAGAGCATGGATTTACGGTTGTAAACTCTTACCAAATGCCACCACCACATGTTAGGGCAACAATGGAAGATATTAGTCAGCCTGGCAGCAGTGCAACAATTGAATATAGATCCGATAAAATGGTGTTGAAAACATGGCATGATTCTAGTACATTTGTTGAGGAAATTGTTTATGACTTTGTTACACCTAGGTTTATGCCTCAACATGATTCTAGTACACCTGCTAAGAATTCTATTTGTGAGTTCATTACACCTAGGTGTATGCCTCAACATGGTTCTAATACACCTGTTAAGGATTCGATTTGTGAGTCCGTTACACCTAGGTGTATGCCTCATGGTATGCTAACCCCTCCTATTGATGAATCTGTCATCACATATACATAATTGAGTGGTGTACAAGGAGCTGGCAGGCAAGACCATGTTCTTCCAATAATACAGTCACAGTTTATTGTCATAAACCTGAGTTTTATCTTACAAGAACCAATCAGGTTATAGAAGATGTGATGAGGCAATTATCATTTGAGGAAACTAAATTGGATGGAGATGCAGGCTATGGTGATGTTGCAGGTGGTGGTATGGATAGTTATGGGTTAAGTCGTGATGAGTCTTTTGGATTTGATGACTTGGACTTAAACGTAAACTTAACTCGTGACCAGAGATTGTTTCCCCAAAATGAAACACAAAAATAGGTTCATGTGTCTGAGTTTCCCGTGTTTGAGGTTCCCAATAACCATGTGGTCAATGAACCAACAGATGTTGGTAGTGTTGGATTGGTTAATCATTAACCCTAATATTACACTAATATTCTACGAGCTACACAGTGGATATAGATAACATATAAGAACACATAATTGTAACACATAAAAAACATAAACATAAATAAAGGATACATTCCTTTAACAACCAAGCTAGTGACGAAATACAAGCGTCTTCGTGTACACGCACGTGGGTCTAATCGTGCTTAACCAAAACCACTATAAGTTACTAAAAGAAATAACCTCCACGTGTATACACACTACACGTCAAACGATATCACTCGAATGCTATAGTTCTTGATCAACGAACAAGTGAACACAAGAATAATTGAAACAAAAAAACCCTATAGGGTTGTTTGTTTTGATCGACCAAAGAAAGAGAAAAGAAAAGGGATGAGAATTATGAGCTCTAGGATCCTTCTTATATAGTAGATGATTTTAAGGTTTTTCTAAAAGACATAACTTGTAGGAAAAGATAGCTCAAAACCCAATTCATTATTCCTTTGGGCTTAGGCCGGTCGAACCAAAGACCAACACCCCTTGGTGTTGACTTTTTTACTTTTCTAATATTTATGGTTAATTACATTTAATTACCCATTAATTAAAAAGCCTTAATAGTTAATTATTCATAACGAACTAATTAACGATCGTCAATGTTCTTTCGTTAACTCATATATTAATATAAATAATAAATATACAAATATATTATTATAAATGTTAATTGAATGACATCTAAGTGTAAATGTGTATGACCCGCGTAGGCTCATGTATTCCTAGCCGTATAAATATCCGTATGACATGAGCACAAATCAATAGGTAGAACTGAGGAACACGTTGCATAAGAGGTTAGAATTGATGAAAGTTTAGTTGTAGGGTTGAGGTGGTATGTTGTACATGGTAGTGGTAAGGAAGATGATGAACAAGGTAATAGTCAGGAAGCAGTTGAAGAGACTAGTGGTGAACAAGCCGACTATGATGTTGATAGGATCGATAGTGCATATGAAACTTAGTATCATGTTAAGTCTAGCGAAGATGCAGGTACAGATGATGATGATGGTGATGAAGATGATGATTTTTAATAGATGAAGAAAATGAAATAGTATAGCCTGATATGGATGTGCATCTATTTGGTATTAGTAAGGATATTCTTTTTGACAACATTGGTGTAACTAGTCTAGTCCTAGGTGATCTTGTAAAGGAGATTGATCTGATGTGGTGAATTTGGATGGTTTTGATAGTGACACAGCAATGGACAAATGTAACAGAGTACTTACAGGAGTATAAGTTAGATGAATTTAGAAGAGAAATGGAGGTGCTTATGAATGCCAGTGGTCGGTGGATGAAGTTACTCATTTACACTAGGAAGAAATTTGCTAGATCAAAAGAGGCTAATGACAGAGCCTGCCTGAATTCCATTGAAAGCCGAAGAATGTTGAAGTTGTATAAGAATGACAAGATCAGGGTAATAGCAAGGTGTGAGGGAAAAGTGTTTGTCTTTACAATGTCACAAGGTAGTGGACCAACTGGTCCTAATCAAGTAATGGGTGTTGGGCCTAGTGGATCAAGTGGCCCATCTATTAGGAGTAAAAAAGGAAGAATATAGGTACTAATGATGACAGTCAAACATATTCTTCTGCTTTTGATGCACATGATAAAGGGGCTCTCTGCCCTTGGGTCTTGTATGTGGGAAAGACAAACATACACAAAATTGAGTGGTGAAGACAGACAAAGATACACACAAATGCCTTCAATCCAGGGAAATCAAACATTACACTTATAAATTCTTGGCAGGGCAAGTTTTTTTGACCAAGTCAGGGTTAATCCCAAAAGATTCCAATTAAGGCAGTTTAAGACCAGCTCCAACGTGACTTGGAGCTTCAGAATTCTATGAGCAAAGCATTTAGAGCTTAAGTTAAAGTTGAAAGAGAGGTTAAATGATATCACGTCTTGCAGTATGCTATGCTTAGAGACTATGTTGTTGAATTACAGTCTACAAACCCTAATACCACTATCAAAATTTTAGTTGAAAGGAATATTATTCCTTCTTTGCTTACTATGGTGTTTAATAGAATATATATTTGTTTGGGAGCATTTAAACTAGGTTTTGGGCTTAATGAAGAGAGTTATTAGGCTTGATGGTGGCTTTCATGATAAGGTCCATTTCCAAGCAAAGTTTTGGCAACTGTTGACTTGAATTAAATAATGGAATTTACCATTGGCGGACTATGGCTTGGTTTGAAGCTGAGAGTAAGAGTTCACAGTGTTGGTCTTATAGTATGTGGGTTGATGGCATAGATATGCATCCCAATTCAATTTTCATATTCATTAGTGATAGACAAAAGATTAGTATTATGCTTCACTTGTTGAATTCTTAACTACCACATCATATGAATTCATATTTGATTAATGAATTGGTTCATACAGGGTATCATTTCAGCCATTAAAACTGCGTTCCCAAGTGCATAACACAAATTTTGCTTGTGACACATACATGAAAAGATGAGGCACGGATGGTGTGGACATGGATACAAGGATTTGTTGTGAAGATATGCATCTTCTACAACTGTTATGGACTTTTAAAAGTGTATGTTGAAGCTTAAGAAGATGAATCCTAAGGCACATGAATGGTTGAACAAGATACCACCAGAATATTTGTCAAGGTCTCATTTTTCAAGGTACACCTAAATTCAGGAACGAACAATTTCATTTACTTAATGCCATGCTATTATTTTAATACAAAGTATATAATAGATAGACATGTATAACATTTAATGATTTCATATTTATGACTTTTAGGTAGAGCCCTATCAGATTTATTGCTCAACAGATTTAATGTTTGACAACATATGTGAGGTATTTAATGGTAAAATAGTTGGTGGTAGGGATAAGTCAATTATTACACTTTTAGAGTACATTAAGGAGTATTGCATGAAGAGAATAGTGAATGTACAAGGTGTTATTGACAAGTGTACTGGCCCTTTGACCCCTACTACAACTAGAATCATGGAAGCCATTAAGAAAGAGACACATTTGTTGAAAGTGCAATGGAATGGAGGAGTTTTGGTATCAAGTATCATGGTCATTTGGTGATCAGTATGTTGTGGATGTAGTGGCTAGGACATGTTTATGTAGGAAATAAGAATTGACAAGGATTCCTTGTAAGCATGTTGTTGTAGCTTGTTAAAATATGGTTGTGAATGGACGGGACGTACCACCCCTAGAAGCTTGGATAAATCCTTGTTATTGGTTGAGTACGTAGAGGGAAACACACTCTTACAAAGTGGAACTAATTAACAAAACTAATTACTAGGAGAAGTTCACATGTCCAACAACACTTTTGCCACCAAATCATGTCCAGATTGGCAAACCAAAGAAGAAAAGAAAGAGGTCCAAACTTAAGGATGAACCATTTGTAAAACATGGTAAACTGAGCAAGAAAGGAAGAACTATTAATTGTCAATCATGTGGAAACATTAGACACAATAAGGCAACATGCAAAGGACAAGGTCAAAAGTCAACAACATGTAGTTATTTGAGCTTCAAGTTTTAAGTGTTTGTTTGATTTAAATACCATGGAACAATTTACATGCTCTTTTTTAATGTAGGTGGCAATAATGCAGAAGCTAGTGCCAGCGCATCTGGGCAAGCACAACAAGCAAAACATGTTGTTGGTTAGGTGTTAATTAAGTGCCTAATGTATATGGTTCAAGTGTTGGTGGTGTTATAGGTTTGTCCGTTGCTAGTGGACAAACTTGTCGTACAGGTGTTGGTGTTGGAAGTCAAAGCTCATCCCCTAATAGATGGACAAAGTGAAGAGTACAAACACAAAGACTTAGTCCACAAAAAAGAACTTCCACTCAACCTGCAAGTCGACCTTCAACCCATTCTCAAGTGCAAGTGACTGAAACAATGAATGCATACGGAAGAGAAATGGAAGATGGTATACCAACACAGTCAAGTGCAGTAGGTGGTGCAAGTGAATGGGTTATTTTGTAATTCAAAACACTTATATGTTTCAGTAAAATGTCTGTAATTCAAGTTCACATAGGTGGCAAACATCAAAGTCCATATTTGTAGCAACTGTATAAGTCCTTTCACAGACAAACATAAAAGTCCACTTGAGTGATAATTTTTTAAGCATACTTAGGTGACAATTTTCTAAGTCCACTTAGGTGGTAATTTTCTAAGTCTACTTAGGTGGTAAATGGTTATGTTTAGGCTACTTGTGATTTTGTTCATGAATGATTTTAATTGTTTATGACTTATTTAAGTTGTTGGTGACCTATTTTACTTATTTTAGCAAAAAGATGTCATTAGCATTGGAGGTTAGACAGATTATTTGACTAAAAAAAGTCAAATATAATTTTTTGGTCAAAAAATATCAAACCAATTAACCCAATTCAGTCCTTTAACTTTTACATATGGAACAAATTATTATTGACTTTTCTAAATCATACCAGTGAACCCAATTCACTCTTTAAAGTTAACACATACTCTTGTAGACTTTATAAGTCAAACTACTATAAACTAAATGTTGACTTTATTAGTCAAACTAATTAAGACATTCAACAACACAACCATATGACTAAGAACACACATTGATATACAACCGGATCTTTTCATTCCATCAGTCAACATAAAACCACACACTTCCACAATACCACAACCCTTACCTACTAAGATCATATGCCCAAAAGCTAATATATATTCGACCATTTTTCACAAAAAAAACAACTACCCTAAAGCTTCACATTATACGATAAACGAAAAACCCAAACACAAGCCAGTTGATGATGAGATATTTCATCAACTTGAGTCGCTTTTCTTCAACCATAGCAAGGATTTCTTAAAGCTCATTATGTGACCTCAACAAACAATGTATATCTGAACAGACCTTTGACACATGGCTGGATCAAACCACCGAAGTAAGTTGATACAAGTTAGACTCAGAATATAAAAAAATGTGTAAATAAACAAACAAAGTGACTTGTTACATATTTTTCAAACCAATCATACTTACGAATGTAGAGTAACCATAGAAACGGCGACCATGATTCTGATTAGTCCTCACGGCTTGCAAACCACACGAACAAAGAACCGTTTTCTTATGTGTGTGTTTTTACTTGCAAGCCATCATTTATAAAACATAAAAACACTTCAGGGACCAATGGTGTAAGTCGAAAAAGACAAAAAAAGCCACAGTAAAAGTACCCATTCGGATTTCTAAGTCAGGGACCAACGGTGAAATAATGAAAATTTTGAAATTACAAAAATGCCCATGGTTGAAAAGTCAATAAGAGAGATAACGAGTCAAAGTAACACAGTTACGTATAGCGGGGCTCGAGGGACCAAACGGGAATCAAAACTTGAGTTTAAGGAGAAATGACATCAACCCCCGTTATCTAAGGACGAGATTCGCAATTGGACCTAAGTTCAGAGACGAACAAAGTAATTTACCCTTTGTACTATATTTATACTACAAAAAATTTAGTACATGAGCGACATGTAGTAATAGCTTCAATGATTATTACTAAAGGGTATTATTAATGGTACCCTTTGGCCTACCAAAAAGTACAAAACATTCTCTTTTAACTTCCATGTTAACAGTAGAACACAGTTTTTTATCAGTTTTCATTTTGTATTTTTTGCCAATCTAATACTGTTGACTTGTTAAACTTTTTATTTTTTGTTTTATACTTTCAGTTTTGTAGTTTTATAATAAAAAAATTATACAAATAACAATTATAAAAATAAAATAAAAAATGAAAAAACAATGGGGGTACAAATATGTTTTTTAAGGCATGAACAAGGCATTTATGTACGTTGATACATGTACCCTTTCTCTATAATTTGTAAGATCATAACACTTGTCATATAACTTGTAACTTGTGAATTGTAAGATCTTAACTAAATATTATGCCTTTTTATGATAGCAAGTGGGAATATGACATTAATAAACAGGTAATACGACATCTTTCGAACCTAAAATAGACGCATACATTGGAACTTCACCTTCTAAAACCACATCGTTAGTGCGTCTTAATGCCCAAGTCGCTATGTTATGAGCTACCATATTCCCCTCTCTTTTTACTAACGACTAGTCACAAGTACCAAATGCAAGCGAGTTTAGATAAAATATCAGAAAACAAGGTCGCAATTTGTAGCGGTATCAATTGGTTATGAAGTGCGTGAACCAAAGTTAATGAGTCCGACTCAAAAACAGCTTTAAAGTAGCCTCTACTTTGAGCATGTTTGATAGCCCACCAAACAGCTTTAGCTTCAACTTCTAAGGGCGACTTTGCATAGAATTCTGATCGAGCCCTTGAAAGTAACACTTCTCCATTGCAATTACGAGCTACAAAACTCATGCCCACTTTCCCAGACTCTTTAAGCTGCATCATAATTAAACTTAATCTGGGTGACTTGTGGCTTCGTACATACGTCCCTCGAGTTAGTTTGTGTCATTTCCACACGTCTTGCATGCACCTTTATATTTGCATTACAGTAATCTAATAATATTCTCTTCGCCATAACTTCCAAAACATCTTCCCTTCTTTCAACTTGGCCATGAGAATGTTTGTTTCGCTTTGTCCACAATCCCCAAAGGATCATCATGAAGTCGCTTTGTCTAAAATTATTCTACAAAAGTCCCCCTTCGTAACGACCCCTCTAATATCATAAAACCTACCAAAAATAATCGATCACATACCTCCTTAGCTTTTGAACATCTGAATAGAACATGTAGCACATCTTCTCTTGGCTGGCCACAATGTGTACAAGTAGTAATTGTTAGACCTAGCACGTAAGTTGTCAATGGAAGGAATATAATTATGCTATGCACCCCATAAATATATTTTAACTTTGTTAGGTGCCTTGGCCATCCATATAGCATGAAAAATCTTGATAGCTTCTTCTGAATTGTTTTGTACTAGTTATTTTGTTGTTTCAAGAGCCAATAGGTAAGCTCAATTGCATGAGAATTCTCCTCTTAGGTTGTTATACCAAAACAAGGTATCAGGCTTTGATTGACTCACAAAAGAGCACATAATTTTGTTACCAATATTAGATGAAGGATTTTAGTTGTTCATAGTTCCAATCATCACCTTTCTTGTTTAACAAATCATACACATAATTCTTGCTATTATATGGTTTTGGTCCCAATCTCTTGTATTCAGCAAGCCAAAAGTCCTCCCATACATTTACACTGCGGCTATCGCCTATGTTCCACTTACAACCGTTCTGGACCAACTCTTTGACTGCAATAAAAAATATAGTTTGGACGGTAACCAATATTATGACTTTTAAGATCATAATACTTGTCATAATACTTCTATGCAATGTTTTAAAACCCGGGTTGACCTGGTTGACCCATGAACTGGCTCAGAAACTGGGCCGGATGTGACCAGGTTTTTGCTTGTTTGAGAACCAGATTGAACCGCTGGTTTTTCGTTGACCCGAGTTGACGCGGTTTGATAAACCCGACCGGGTCAAGATTCTTTTTAAATATAACAAAACCTGTTTTTTCCTATAAACATTTCTAAGTTTAATTGACAAATTAAAATGGTGATTATTAATGTTAGTTAAAATAGACTTAACACTAACTTAAAACACCAACTAATATTGTCTTATTATAGTACAACTTGAAATCATAAGTTAATTGTTTTTGCAAATCTTTCCTATAATTTTATAGATATAAAACCTAAACCCTAAAGCTAACCATTAAAGACTCAAATTGAACGTAAAATAAATTATAGGATTATACAACACTACATATTAAATAAATTAAAAAATATACATATGTATAAAACCGGTTTGAATCGTCGGTTCAACAGGGCGGTGACCTAGTAAACCGGCTACTAATCCGGGTCGAATAAAAAATCGGGTTTTAAAACATTGCTTCTATGTGTCAAGTTTATAGGGATATTATTCATCATTGTGAATGAGTGACAAGACATATAATTAATTATATATATGGGCAATTTCATATTTCCCCTCCTTTTATATAAAAATTTCATATTTACCCAAACATGCATTAAAAACATTATGTATTTAATGTTGTACTTTGAATATATATAAATTAATCAAAAAAGTAAGATGATATATGAAATTATTCCTACATATATTATATTTTTTCACATTATTATGACTATAACCATACACAACTATCTTTTTTTTTTAAAAGCAAAGATATTATAAGCCATCTGACAAAAAGAACAAGGGCAACAAAGAGGCTTCAAGGAGGAGAACCCACACAAAAATAAAACACCAAAATAATGAAAACACCAAAACAAAGGCAAACTAAGTATCTAGAAGCTCAATAGGGCGAAGAATCCAATTGGCCCACGAAAAACGATTCTTAAGAGCCCTATTTGAAGTCCCTAAAAGCAACATTCTTTGAACCGCGGGAAAAACATCTTCACGCAAAGCACACGATTTCTCTTCATCTGAGAAAGCATGTAAAATACGGTTTCTCCAAGCCCAAACACTCCATATGCATCCCAAACATATTGCGTGAAATAACTTGGCTTTCCATTTGTTTGAAAAGAGGCTAGGAATCTCATGCAAGATGTCATCTAAAGAAGGATTGAATAAAGGAGGAACTTTTCACCAACTCCAGATTTTCAACCAAATAAGCTTTATCTTTAGACAAGAAAGAAAGCAATGTTCTTTTGATTCTACGTCTGATCCACAAAAAAACAAGAAGACAAGTCTAAGTGGATAAGACCACGACGTGACAAATTTTCTCTAGTTAGGAGACGATCCAAGGCTACCCTCCAAGCACATACATTGACTTTGCGCTTGGAGGGTAACCTTGGATCGTCTCCCTAACTAGAGAAAATGTTGATGTTTTTATCTATGCTCTTACACAAACTCTTTTTCAAATCTAAAGAATGATAACCTTTTATCAAAATGCGTAAACTAAAAATTTCTCTTCATCATTTTGAAAAAAAGACGAAATGGCTACCTAAGTGTACACACAATATTTTTCTCTATAGGCTCATAGTGATATGTGTCATAATAGTTGTATGCGACTTCTACATCTTTTTATAAAATTTAAGAATGATTGATATCACTTGATTAAATCATTCTTTTACGGTTTATGTACGTTTGTATAGGTCTTATTTCTTATGAATGTCGTTAATCCTTTATAATCGTATGTTTTTATGCTTGTATTGTTTTCATACTTGTCTGCTTTTATGCTTTTAATGTCTATTTTTGCTTGTACCGTTTTAGTTTTTTATATATAGCCTTTTTTATAATTTGAACTACATAAGCCCATATATTCATATTTTCCTTACATATATATGCTCGTATGCTCTTATGTGTCTTGCTTGTATGCGTTTATTTCTATGCACGTTTGTATGTTATTTTGTGGAAAACTAGAAGGGGGGTTGAATAGTTTACCGCTTTTTAATTAAAAGTTTTAAATTTGTTTGTAAAATTTTAGATTCGACTTTTATGTGAATTCAACACTTGCACAATATGAACAATATACTTATCTAAACAATCAATAAAATGATATGAGAAAGTAATGTAAGACAAGAGATAAGAGTAAGAACAATCAAACCACAACGCAAGGATTTATAGTGGTTCACGTAACGAGTGCACCTCATCGACCTACCTAACTCGCCGTAGCACCAAACTCGAAATTTTTTCTTCACTATGTCAACAAACTCCCTTATGGCGGAGAAAACCGTACACCGATTTACGACACAAAGCTAAATGTTGAGTCTAATCTAAGGCTAGTAACCATCTATCACAACACAACTTCATGACTTGTTTCACAACTTCACAACTTACACGACTTCTCACACTTAACTTCACAACTCTACTTATATTCATCAGAACTATCTAACCCTACTTGGTAAGATCACCACTAATTAGCTATACTTACAAAGATCCCCAAGATCTAGCTACTACACACAAATATCAAACATACAATTGATTTACAAATATGTGATATGGTTGCAACAAGATTGCAATAAACACTTGAGGTGTAATACTTCTTCACTTGAAGATGAAATATTCTTTCTCTTGCACTTTAGGAATAAGCTTGATTCACTTAGAAACAAAGCTTTATGATTAAATGATCAAAGGATTTTAGAGAGGATATGTGGGCTATTTTGAGCAGAAAGAATGAGTGCAAAAGGTAAGAAAATTATGAGGAAAAGTCTAGTATTTATAGGACAAACTGATGGAGCGTCTACCTAGGGGTGGTCCCCTTAAATAGGTAGGCGGTCCCCTTAATTTTAAGGGGGCCGACCCTGTAGTATTTAAAGGGGCCCCCAGACTAGTCTTCCCCATTTTACTTAGACTTTGTGTCAGGGGAAATTTTTGGAGAACTTTTCTAGCCGTTTTAGGTCCGAAAATTTGAATTTCAAAATGTTTATTTTGAATAAAACATTTCTTTTAATTGTAGAAAATGTTTTGTAATGTTTTAAAAATGTTTACAACATTTTATAAAAGTGTGAGGTTGAATAAAAATTTCCTTTGATCATAAAATGCATTAAGCATTTATTTATTCATACCTTTAAGTGATGTATTTGTTGAAATGAGAATTTACTACTAATTACTTGTTTACGTTTAATTTTACGTTGAACGTTTTTATATTTTGTGATTATCAAAACGTAAAGATGTGAAAAAATATTAGTAATGTTTTTAGGCATTATATTTTATCAACAATCTCCCCCTTTTTGATGATTACAAAATTTAAACTCATTAAATGTAAAATTATTTTTAAACAAGTATTTAGTGAGTTTCATGTCATTTCTCCCCCTTTTTGTAGAATCAAAAAGACATCGTCGAGAATTGCTAGTTAAATCGACGGAATAAATGCTCCCCCTTGATGTGTGCTCCCCCTCGTTCGAGGGCACCAAGGAATCGAGCTATGGTTTCTTGGCTACAAAAACGAGTTAGAACAATACAAATATTTCTAACATGTAGCAAGAAGGAAAAATATGGCATACTAGTAATGCAACCAACAATAATCATCCATTGAAGTAAAATAGTGTGTGAACCACACTCAAGCATACATAAGGAAAATAACATGCTAACATTCATGAAAATTTTAAACTACAAAGAGTCCTATAACTAGTAAAGCTCCGTAGGACTTGCTTGCAAAATGGTGGATGGACAATTATTTTGAGAAACTAAACATAGAGTATGTTTAGTTTGGTGAAGATGGTGGAGGTGGTGGGATGATGGTTGTTGGTGGTTGTGAGAGCATATGTTCAATATATGAAAACATATATTGGAGTTCATCTCTTAACCCAAATATGAGAGTACGATTGTGAATGCAACACAAGCATGAATCTCCATGTGCCTCAAGAAGGTTCCAAGGAATGGGATGACCAAAGATAGGTGGTGAAGGTGATGGAGTATCAAATTGGACATCAAGTGGGGTGATTGGTGAAAGGGTGAGAGTGATGTCCATTGATGCATTTTCTTGAGTTGGAGGTGGTGGAGAAACTCTTGGAGGAGGAGATGTTGGTGAGTTCAAGTAACCATTGGGTGAAAGTGATGTTGATGAGGTTGGTGATTTGGGTATGTAGTCAATTGAGGATGAGGAAGTATCTTTGGTTGATGGTGTTTTGGAGGGTGCATTAGGAGCACTAGGTGATGATAGTTGAAGTGTGGGTGATGGAGTTTTTGTGTCATCATGGGTTAAATCCACAAACAATTATTTTGGTGGAATGATGTTGATTTTTGGTTTCTTGGAGGCTTTGGAAATGGAGGCTCTAGTGGATGCCATGGATGTTGATAATGGTTGATGAATGATGAAGAAGATGGTGTGTTGGAGATGATCATTTGGAGGGAATTTATAGGAAGGAAATGGTTTGAAAATAGAATGAGTTTGAACTAGTTTAAATTATTCCAAATTGTGTTCGAGCATTCTGGGCAAAGATAGCTGAGACTAGGTAAAAGATGGTCAAAAAGCAGAAAAAATATTGTTTTACCCGTGAAATACTAGGGCGGTCCCCTTAAAATTAAGGGGGAGGCCCGTGTTGAATTAAGGGGGCCCTATTAAGGGGGCCAAATTCTCAGCAAGATTGTTGGTTCCATTTTTCACAGAAAAATGATTTTTCTCATATTTTTGTGAGAGTATTTCTATTTTGGTGGTTTATTTGCAGCAAGCCCTATTGAGTTTTATGAGCATATTTAATCATATAACACGTAATAAACACATTAAATTATGAAACCAAAGTGGCACAACTAGTTGATTTAATAAAACAACCAAATGTTTAAGTCATCATAGCGAACAAGTACCTAAAAATAACCAACACATAAGTCTTTCCGAATACATCGGATGATCACCACACAAGTTGTTAATAACATACACATAATGAAGTTAAAAATTGTCTTAAACTACACTTAGCCATCTAGCTCACTTCAATCCTATGTCTTCATTTCTTCTTCTTGCTAAACACTCCTTTTAGTGCCTTTCCAAATGATTTGAAACCTCCGCGCATCTCCTTATGCATTTGTTGCGTTTGGTTGAGCAAGACAATTTGTCGTTCAAAGAAAATTTCATCGGTTTGTTCGGAAGCGGAAGGCATTTGGTAGTTTTGGTAGTTGAGAGGATTAAGAGAGTTAAGGTAGGTGGTAGGAGATGAAGTACTTGCATGAGAAGTTTGGACATTATCATCATCATCATCATCATCATCGTGTTGATGAGATGACGTGCCTTGATGATGAGAAGATGAAGAAGATACGGAATGACGTGCCTTGCCACGATCACTTTGAGGTCGTCGAGTTTGTTTTAGGGCAAGAGGACGCATGACTCGATCAACAATGTCATAAATGCCATTGTCAAGATGAGGATATGTTTCCATGACGTGTCGATAAAGACGAGTAAGAAACATGCCATACGGAAGATTAGCGGTTGAAGTATATCTAGCACATTGGATTCTTTTGACGAAAAAATAAGCAAGATTGTATTGTTCTTCGACAACAACATAATACAACATGTGAGCAAGACAAGCGGGAAGATGAACTCGATTTCCTCCTAGTCCAAACACATTTTCTCTAATGAGCTCTTCCCATTGCTTCATGTCGGGGCTTAATTCTTTGGTAAGACTTTGATTTGGATTGAGAGAGACCGTTTGACTTTTAATGGTACGGTCTACCATGACACGTTCCAATTCAAGAAGTCGACGAATGTCGTCAGGAGTCGGAAGATCGATGCAATATGGTCCCTCAGTTTCTCATGAATACTCAAGAGATGCAAAATCCCATTCGTTTGTAAAAACGTCTTGACCATTGTATGGAATTTTGAGAATTTGACCGAATTAAGCGATAGTAAGAGTTATGAATTCGTGTTGAATCATAAAGGAGATAACAAGGTAACCATATTCATCGGTTTGTACCATGACTTGGCTATAGAAGTCTGGAATAAATCTTGGAACAATCCGTTCGTTGATTTGAAAAAGACAATTGAAACGAATGTTAGTAAAGAGATGCTCGATGTTGTTGGATTTGTAGTAAACTTGATCAACAACACGACCTTCGTGAATGTTGCGGTTTTCAATAGGTTTGTAGAATTGGGCAATGGTAGGTGAGATGCCGGGAATTTTGGATACTTTTGGTATGTAGGATTTAGTGAGGGATATATTGGTTGTAGTAGCTTTCGGCATTTTGTCATCTAAACAAGTAAACAACAAATAAAATGTGACAAAAATAAATATAATAAGGAAAATAAGTTTTGAAAAGTGACAAATATGGGGATATGAATTACTTGACTTAAAAGTAAATACTAAGAAGTAATACATATTGTTCCTTAATTTTTTTTGTAACTTAATCTAGGATGTCGAAGATTATAATATTAGTTATATACTTTCAACATCAAGAACAATAACCAAACACTCCCTTTTCAATTATAAAATTTGTCTAAAACATCTTACTACGATAAAATTAGTATTAGTGTATTTTTTGTTGACACGTATAAGTTTGTTATTCATGACTTGACAAGAGTTAAATAGTGTTTGTTTTTACTAGAATCATGCTTTAAAGCATTAAACCAAGCCCCTTTATTTTATGGCCATTTTTGATAGATATATAATGATATATATGTAGTTATATATATTGATGGTTATTAAGTTTGGTAGGTTTATACGCGTGACAATAACTATAGTGATGATCATTTTGATCTAACAATTGTTCCTAAGAAAACGAACCAAACACGTCCTTTATTTTTGGTAAGTATTTATCTTGATTGAAAATGTATTATTTAGGGAATCTGCGTTTTGATAGGCAATGTAGAATTGCTATACGTGTTTTTGCATGAATTCAAACAATGTATAAACTTTGTTCAAGTATTTTTTAAAAAAAAAAATGAAATATGTATGTAAGTTTTTAAAATTTTCGAACAAAAAAAAAAATGTGACTCAATTCTAATGAAAGTATTGAATTCTATGACTCGGGACTCATTGGTAGATTATATAGTTCCTAGTTCGAATTCTAAAAAGCATGAAAATAGAAAGAACACCCCTATTTTGATTAGGAGCATAATTGAGATATGAAATCTAATGAAAAGAATGATGGCAAGCTTACAATAGATGTTGTTGATTGTCTTTAGCGAAAGCCCCTTGCGTATTTTGGTTATTAGTCGATTTGAGATTGGTTGTCAAGGTTTCTTGGCTATGGTGTTCGTTCCACAGGGGGTAGGAGAGAAGAAAAAGAGAAAATGAAGTTTGGTATATAATTTCGGATTGAAAGGGGGTGTTTGTTTTTCCAGATAGGCGGTCCCCTTAATTAATTAAGGGGGCCGCCCATTTTATACGGCCGGTCCCCTTAATTTTAAGGGGGCCGCCCTCTGAGAAAAAAAAATTTCTTTGATTTTTGGCCAGTTTTTGTGAGAATGATTATTGACAATTATTAATTAACCCTTTGTTTAATTAAAAAGTTTCTTTGACTATTTCGGACGAGATAATCAAGACGTCAATTTTTTTTTTTAGGAGGTGGTTTAGAGATGAAATTTCCTTGCATAGAAGGAGGGATTATTTCTTCAAAAAGACAATTAGTATATTCGATTTGAGATGAGACGAGAATGGATAGCGAAGATAATGAAATAATAAGACGTAGTTGAAAATTTCAACAAGTTGATTCCGATAGACGTAGATGATGGTTGACACGGATCCGAGGCGATCGTCGAGGTCGAAGGGAGTTTGTTTCATCCATAGTGTGTCTATGATCTTCATGCGACTAATCCTACTTCTATGTTAATTGTTAACCATTAGCTTGCTCTTCTTCGTCTACGTGAGTTTGCTATGTGGTCATAGAAGATTTCCATTTTGTAGACGTATAACAATAATCTACACGAAAGAATAGTTCATAGTGAACTAATCTCTTTAAAGCTAGAAAACCAACAAATGGTATTTCTAGAGACTACATTATTTTCTAAGAACTAATTACACTATACGTCTCATATCACATAGTTATTTTACTTATAATTATATTCTACGAATATGAAAAGTGAGACGTACCTTAGTCTTTAGAATTATCTTCATTAATGTCTTCATGATGTAAATGATAAGGGTTCATGGGAACCTTATCATGAATTCCTTAATCCGGAGACAAAGAATGTTTGTAGAGAGCACACTACTTCAAAGGTTGTGATGGCTTAGCCATTTGGTCCCCTCCCCAATGTTCATGTATCCGAAGTTATTGTTTCCGCATATGTTTTGATTTGATTCGAAACACATGCACGGTGAGCATCTTCACATGGATTACAAGCGCTGTGTTGATGTGGATGATTCCACATTGTGTGATTAGTGTTAGAGTAATTTGGTCTACCTTGGTCTCTCCTAGGTTGAGGTGTTTTGATCGACGATGTGAGTTTTCATTTCTATCTCGGAGTAGGTGTTAGACCTTCATTGTGGGTTAGGTAATCGACTCCGGGTTTTAAGGAGGGTTTGTAAAAACGTTTTACCACATCATCACTTGCAATAGGAATTTTAGTATTATTTATAAGTATAAATTTTGGGTTTGATTCTATCAATTTTTCTTTCGACTCAACTTCTTGGGCTTTTACAAACTTTACTTGTTTGGTTTCGCTAGGTGATCCTTTGGTAAAATTAAAACCTAACCCGGATTTATCTCCGAAAGTTTTTTGAGAACTTATTATTTTCTTAAGTGAGTGACTACTATCATTAAATTGATTTAGCCTAGATATTTCCTTTTCTATGCTTCTCATTTTTCAAAGCTTGAGGTCTTGACATAATTTACATTCTTCAATTACTTCCTTACCTTTTTCTAACCTAGATAATTTATCTCTTAATTCTAGTGCTTCATTTTCTAATTCTACTTTAGCTTGTTTTAAAGTTTTATTTTTAGCCATGACTTTTAGTCCTAATTTGCATAGTCTACTATATTCACTATCTAAGTCATTTTTGTCTAGTGATGATTGGTCATCACTAAAGTATTCGGTTTCGGAAAGTACCTCATTGGAAGCTTTAGCCATAAGACACTTTTTGTCATTTGTTTTTTCATCTTCATCTTCGTCGCTATCACTCCAAGATCCTCCAACAAATGCTTTTTGGTTTTGATATCTTGATAGTTTTGGACATTCTCCGACGAGATGATTTAGATCACCACACTTAAAGCATTTTCTTTGCTTTGCATTTTTTCGTCTTTATTTCTTTGGAATGATTTTCTCTCTTCATATGGTTGTCTTACGAATCGTTCTCGTCTTTTGAAGAATTTCTTGAAGTCTCTTACGGCCATGGCATATTCTTCATCTTCACTATCGAAGTTGAACTATCGTCTCTCACTAGATTCTTTCTAGCTTTCAAGGCAATAGATCTACTTTGTTCTCTTTTGCTTTTGACGGTTTTAGAATCTTTCTTAATTATTTCTTCATAAATCTTCAAATTTCCAATAAGTTTGTCAAGTGATAGAGTTGTTAGATTCTTTGATTCTTCAATCGATGTGACTTTTGCGTGCCATTTAGGATGTAATGCCCTAAGAAATTTCCTAACATAATTCTTGCTCAAAAAACTTTCATCAAGTGCTTTTAGACTAGTAATAATAGTGTTAAATTTAGCAAAGGCATTATCTATTGATTCCTCTTCCGGAATCATAAATTGTTCATATTGTTGAATAAGAAGATCTATTTTGTTAGCTTTGACTTGATTATTACCTTGATGAGTGATTAACAAAGGTATCCAAATTTCTTTGCGGTTTGACACATAAAATTTCTTAATATTTATTTACGTGGTAGAGCATTATAAATTACCATTTGGGCTTCATTATTTTTAGAAAGTTTCTTTTTAAGATCATCGTTTTGTTTATGAAAAGGTACAATTTCATCCTTTTTAGTTTCAGGATTATTTTGGATAGGAGGAAAATCACCATCGGTAATAACATGCTAAAGATCTAGATCTTTTAACTTCACATAGGTTTCGAATCTATTTTTTTCAAAAAATTATCCATCACTTTCAAATTGTGGTGGTCTTTGCATAGTTAGTCCTTCTAAATATTTTTCCGATTCCATAGATCGATTCAAGTTTTTAAAATACAATTTATTTTAAAATCTTGTTTAGCGTGGCTCTTGATACCAATTGTGGAAAACTAGAAGGGGGTTGAATAGTTTACCGCTTTTTAATTAAAGGTTTTAAAATTGTTTGTTAAAATTTTAGATTTGATTTATGTGAAATTCAGAACTTGCACAATATGAAACAATACTTATCTAAACAATCTTTATAATGTATGAGAAGTATGATAAGACAGAGATAAAGTAAGAACATAATCAAAACCACAACGCATG
Organism: Tanacetum coccineum; assembly: GCA_026074375.1. Lineage (NCBI taxonomy): Eukaryota > Viridiplantae > Streptophyta > Magnoliopsida > Asterales > Asteraceae > Tanacetum > Tanacetum coccineum. Next base: position 64,271 of record BQNB010001788.1, on the reverse strand, counting down.
GATTGTAGTGGTAGCGGTATTGAAAGCACCTCTTCGCCCTCACTTCACTTCCCCGAGCACCAAACTTGTGAGTTTCTTTCATTATGTCAATCAACTCCCTTTATGGCGGAAGAAAACGTACACAACGTTGTTACACCGATTTATGGACTCATAGCTAAAATTTCGAGTTCTAATCATAGCTAGAACCATCTATCACAACACAACTTCATTGACTTGTCACAACTTCACAACTTCAGACTTTCTTTACAACTTCACGACTTCTTCACACTTAACTTCACCACTCTTACTTATATATAACTAAAACTCTAAACCCTAAAACCCTTGGTAAGATCACCACTACATTGACTATACTTACAAAGTCCCAAAAGTTCTAGCTACTACACACAAATATCAATAAAACAATTGATTTACAAATATGTTGATATGGTTGCAACAAGATTGCAATACACACTTGAGGGTATTACTTCTTCACTTGATGATTGAAGATTTTTCTTGCACTTGAGGATTAAAGCTTAGACTCACTTGGAACAAAGCTTTTGATTAAATGAATCAAAGGATTTTAGAGAGGATATGTGGGCTGTTTTGAGCTAAAGAATAAGTGCAAAAGGGTGGAGAAAATTATGGAGAAAGTCTGTCATTTATAATTGGGACAAACTGGGGGAAGCGTCTACTAGGGCGGTCACCTTATTTTTAGGGGGCCGACCGTGTATTTGAGGGGGACGCCTAAGATTAAGGCTTCCCTAGTTTCTCTTTTGTATAGGGGGAATTTTTTGCAACTTTTCTAGCCGTTTTAGACCTGAAAATTTGAATTTCAAAATGTTTATTTTGAATAAAACATTTCTTTTAATTTTATAAATGTTTTGTAATGTTTTAAATGTTTACACATTTTATTAAATGTGTGAGGTTGAAATAAAAATTTCCTTTAATCATAAATGCATAAGATGATATTTATTCATTCATTTTAATGTATGTATTTATTGAAATGAGGCTTCTTATTATGTTACGTTTAATATTTACATTGAACGTTTTTATATTTTTGTGATTATCAAAACGTAAAGATGTGAAAAAATATTAGTAATGTTTTTAGGCATTATATTTTATCAAGAACAACCTAAGTGGCGTTCCCATAACGGTCAACTTCCCGAACATCCCAAATTTACATACTTTTACAAAAGTGGTGATATCGGCCACTTAATACAAAACTATACATCGTTGATTTTATCCACGAATAATCGACCCTTCCAAGTATTTCATCGGTTTAAGTTTAGCGAACCGACTATAAATATTCCTTCTCTTTTTTTGATGCATTTCTTTTTTTTTAAAACATAAACCTCGAGTGCAATTTCAGTCTTCACATCATATTTTTTGGCGACAATTTTTTCTTTTAAACTTTCATCTTCAGACTTAATACATTAGCTTTGAAAGTAGAAAAAATATACAAAATACACGAGCTACATATTTTCCCATTGCATTGTGCAATTTTCCGACCATAACAAAGATAGAGAACTTCACTTTGACACAAGAAATACAAAACTTTACACAAAAGCAACTAGCAACTTTGATTAAGTAGGCTTAATCTACAGGGTAGGCTAAGGTGTAAAGGTGTAATGAAACAAACATATGGTGTGAAAAAGACAGGAATGGCTCAACAGGTTTTTCAAGGGGATCTTACTCATATGGTGAGAGTAAGCAAAGGGTTACACGAGATTTAACTAACCAGTGTAGTTAGTTAATTTACAACATTTAGGCTTTTTGGTGTATTCTTAGAAATTTACCAGTTAAAAATGTTTCTCCATCTAAATCCATAGTACTCATCGTTGTGGTCTCAAGTGATATACCAAGCCAAGTTCTAAAGTCTACTACATCACCGGCACACTCATATTTTTGTGGAATTTTTATTAAACGTTTGGAAACGAAATAAGCTTAATTATCACAATTTGGTATCAAGGGTTATAGTGCGCGAGGTCATGTAACTAGTAACTTTTACAAACGTTATGCTAGAAAAAAAATTAAATTTAAGCATATAGCATATTATTTTGTAAAAGAAAGGACAAGTAGGCGTTCTAATTCCCCATCCCCCCACTTAAATTATACAACGTCCTTGTGAATAGATTAAAAAATTAAAGAAAATGGGAAATAGAATTAGAACAAGAAACTCCCCTGATATGTTGATCGGGATGATTCTCCAATTTGAGTTCTCGAGCAAAAAGTGTGTTGACGAGGCTTCAGAATGCTCGTACGAGTCCAACACACTTCTTTTTCAGAGTATACCATATTGTTGATTTTCCTTATAGAAAGGTCTTCTAAAAGATTAGAAGGACAAACTTGTGCATTCCGAATCTCGGTGATTCAATGGTTACAATGCAGAAAACAATTAAAACACAACAAAACTGTACAGGGATTAATACGAGTATCCCAAACATAGGATTACGTCGTATGGTTCCTATAAAAACAATTAAAAATTTTAAAGTACTGAAAATTAAATTACAGACTGATAACATCCAGACACATCTATACGCCGTATCTAGAGGGGTTTGATACGTCATATGGAGTGTCTGGGAAGACAGACTCTTGCAAACAATTTAAAAAATAATTCAAACAATTTAAAAACGACTAGGTTGTCTCCCGGGAAGCACTTTTGTTTCAGCCAGTCGTTAAGTTTGACTTTTTTTCTTTCCTCTTCATTCTTCCATTATTCGCTCGCACTTGTCCCTATGAGCGAATTTCTTCATAACCATGTGGCATGACACGTATTTAATGAAGAATGGCATGCCGAGCACAACATCTCTTGTTACATCTTTATCGTCAATGATGATAAAATCTGTAAGAATAGAAAAATTTCCAATAAAAATAGGTATATCTTTTAGAGTTTCGGCTGGACTCTTCCCTTCATGATCGTCTTTGTCCTTAATTATAGAATAATAAAAGCTTTTAGTTATTAAATTATCATACAAGGAAGGGATGAAGTCAACATTAACATTTTTATACCCAATCGTGCAAGAGAACTTCATTTTATAACAACACTTAGAAGTAGTTTTAACATTATCAGGTTCATTGACAACAATTGGCTCAAAATCAACATCTTGATTCATCTCGGGTTCCAGAGGTATGTCCAAGTCATTTAATTCAATGTAGTTACCATAAATTGGGTCAAATGACTCGTTATCCTCTCTTATAAGCTTTGTTTTTTAATCAAGATTTTTTAACATAAAGACCCTCCTGATTATGCTAGTGGTTGGCTTGATACTTTTGAAAACAAGTTTTTCTTCCCCGACCCTTAGAGTAAATTTTCTTTTGTAAACATCAATCTTGAATGGGCAGTAATAAAAATGGCGCTCAGAGATTCAAAGGTACATCCGTCATACTAGGGTATGTCCAAGGTTGATAAGTATATGGGAAATAAATTTTCCAATCCTTACTAGCACATTTTCGGCGATACCCCTTGGTTGTTTTATTGTTCTGTCAGTCAGTTCAATGGTCAACCTAGTGTGAGATAAAATTCCTAGACCAAGGTTGGTGTAGGTAAAGAATGGCATAACACTCACACTTGCTCCTAGGTCAACAAGGGCTTTATCAAAACAAACATTATGAATAAAACAAGGTAAAGTAAAGCTCCATGGGTTTTTCTTTTTCTGAGGTAGGGTGTTATCATAAGCTTCCAGAATCTTCACATCTTGTGCCTCTCTCCAATCGTCACAGTAGTAGTTTTGTAATCGCCTTGGGAAGGGAACTATTTCAGAAAACATGCTTTTGTGCTGTGAGCTGATACGGCGTATGGACTACATCTCATACACGTATCTCAAATGAATCAACTTTAGCGGTTGAGATTGATTTTACATGGTCCCTTGGATTTGGTTCAGTTGAGCAGGCGCAAACCTACAGATTCTCTTTTTGTAAAAACTTTGCTCATTTGACCAATTTGAATTTCCAAGGTCTTAATCGATGCTCCTTGATTTCTTATAGCCGCATCGGTAGAAGCTCGAATCTCCTTGATTATGTTCAATTTCTCTTCGTGTCTCTTTGTTGACTCAGCCATGAACTTGGTCAGTGATTCTTCCAATGTCTGTCTTCGATCAGGGTACGAAGAATTTCCATTGTTACGTTGGTAGAATCCTGGCCCTGTTGCTCTATATTGTCCCGCATGTTGATAGGGTGCTCCAAACTGTGTGTAATACGCCTCTTCAAGAGTATTACCTTCTTCCTTTAGTGGGCAGTCCTTTATGTAGTGTGGTCCTTTGCATAGTTCGCATCCGACCTGAGCATGGTATACTTTCTCGTTGACTTTCTTAATCTCTCTCCCGAGGTTGTTGAGCTGAGCTTGTATAGCAGCTAATTCGTTAAAAGTTTTAGCACTTCTGGCTTTTGAGGATGTTCCGTTATGCTATTTCTGTGAGTATTCGACCATCTCTTGGATGACGATTTTTACATCTGCGGCAGTTTTAGTGGGAATGACACCTTTAGAGTCAAGGATCTGTCTGGTGGGAACATCGAGCCCATTATAAAACAAGATTACTTCCTGCATATCAGTCAAATAATGTTGGGGACATTTCATCAAAAGTTCCTTAAATCTTTCCCAGGCTCAAAAGAGACTTTCATTTGGTTTTGACTGAAATTTTAATCTCTCCATTTTCTTTTGCAGTACGAGCTGGTGGGCTCAGTAACTTGTTCAAAACTTTGTTTTTAGGGTTTCTCTAGTTTGTAATCGACCCAGATGTTCTTTCTTGAGCCATTCGACTAGCGGTCTCTATTAAGGACATGGAAATACTATAGATTACTTGAATCTTGAGTTACCTCGTGGAATAAGTAACAATTTTCAAGGAATTTTTTTGATGTTGTTTCGTTTGCGACTTCATGTTCTGAATCGATGAAAGTATTTCGCGAAGAAAACACACACAAAAAACTCTTGAGATATGCCTTTTTTAATTCAAAGTGACTTTTATCATTAATCTTGGGCCTAACAACTCCTGGCCCATTGTTTCCACGGGTCTTGCTCTTGTATTGCTCCATTGTTTCCATCATAATTTATGTAGTTTCTTTTTTTGAATGTTCTTCGATGTCAGAAAATAAATCGAGCTCTAGTGAACTCGAATCCACAAGACCCGGTGTCTCGAAAAGCCTCCTTTTTGAGCGAAATACACTTTTAGGGTTTTCAAAAACTTGATGTGCTGTCGTCTAGGGTCAATTTATTAATTACTAAGTTTTAAATTTATATTTAGCCGACTTATCCTAAAACAACACTTTAACGGGCAGTGTACCCAATCGAATGGAGTTTCATGGTAAGTAGGGTGTCGAACACTAAGAGCAAGGTCGTTAACCTTATAATCTATCAGTATTTTAATTACTCTAGATAAGTTAATTCTAATTACTTGTTAAACCTATGCTATATACGCTTCTAATGATAGATGGAGGGCTCAAAAGGTGTAATTAGTTCCTTAGTGGAACTTCTTGTCATACATCACCTAAAATAGAGGATAATAAATCAGTAGGATAGGCTCTTTGGAAAGAATACAGAAAATTAAACACGGAAATCAAATTTAGTTCTGCTACTGTATCAGATGATTAATACGCCGTATTTAATCAATTTGAGTAAGCCGTATGGTCTTCTGAAGGTCAATACGCCGTATTGGACTTTACAAATACGCCATATTATTTGGGAAGAACTGCTACGTTGGTTAGACTGTAGAGTTCAATATAGTTCAAGAGTGGAAAGGTCGGATACGTCGTTTCAACTGTGGATAACGGGAGGTTTTTCTGTTGATATGTCAGAAATAATACTTGGAAAACATTTAAATAATGCAGGAATATTTAACACACATATTAAATCACACAATTAATACAAGGCTGATTATTTACACTAATTAGATATTTTAAAATTAATGGTTAGAAATACTAATAATATAGTGGTTAAAACTTTTTCACTCCCCGGCAGCGGTGCCAAAAACTTAGTGTGCTGTTGTGTAGAGTCAATTTATTGATTACCAAGTTTTAAATTTATATTTAGCCAACTTATCCTAAAACAAACACTTTAAAAACGGGGGGGGGGTGGGGGGGGGGGGCAGTGAGTTTTTTCTAATACCGATCGGGTGAAGTTTCGTAGGTAACTAGGGTGTCGAACACTAGAGAAAGGTCGTTAACCATTAATCTATCAATATTTTAATACTCTAGTTAAGTTGATTCTATATTAACTTGTTAAACGTATGCTATATACCCCCCCCCACCCTACCCCCCCCCCCCCCCCCCCCCCCCCCCCCCCCCCCCCCCCCCCCTCTTCTAATAGTAGATGGGGGGTTTTCAGCCTGAGAGACTGGCATAGGTTTTATGGGACAATAATCAATTCTAAACACAATAAACATTGCAAAAACAATTAGAGATTAAAGAGCGGTACAAGCCAAATATAGAAAACCGTATTTGGTATTAGCCATATTAAATCCGATTAAATGCTGGTTTGTTTATTTAGTGCAATGATTTCTTATCTCGAAGCGGCATATCATTCTTAAGACTTAGGCGGGACATCATCCTAAGACCTAGACACGTTGAATCCTGTCACAATTAACGTATCCGCATAAAGCATCCTTTTAGTTTAATTATAATCTATCTAGGGATTAAAGCAATGGTGATCTTGTCAAACCCTAGCCCATCAGGACTTTACCCACTTACTGTTTGACGGTATTTTATATACTGGTAGTCCACTGTTCAAATCTTTATCAATTAATCAAGAACATACTTGTTGAAACATTACGGGTCACCTGCCGGTCCAACTAAGCTCTTAATTTAAAGACAAAGACAGAACGTTATTTGTGATCCTATTGGTCCAGTAATATAAAACATGATATGGAGAGCTATCCCAGTATCTAGCTTACTTGTTAGGCGTAACTAGACCTAGTTGAATGATAGGTCGCATATTCAAACACGTAGACAAGTATCATGTGATAAACATAATTAAACTTTCAACAATAAATTAAGAAATTGATTTTAAAACAAACCAAACATTAAATCTTCATTAAGATGGCTAATACCCTAGGGTATTAGCCCATAACCATTGTAATTATACAAGCGTGATCAAATAACCAAGGTAAACTAAACGTTTTACCAAACGATACCAAAAATTAAATGATTATAAGAGTATAGGAATTACATGGTGTCTTCTATGGAATCTTAATCGATGCTTGACCTTTGGTTGCTCTTCTTTTCTTCAGAAAATCGTCTTTTATGTGTATGGTATGAAGAATATGATTTTGCACACCGAAAACTCATTTTTGAGTCTTCTATTTATAGTGTCTGAAAAAGTCTCGATACGCCGTATTGAGCTAGGCCAATACGGCGTATTGGGGTATTTCCCTTGGAGTACACGCAAAGTTTATAATCAATCTGATATATCTTCTCAAAATATATTTATTCACCAAATCTCTGAATAGTTATCCAGCTGGATACGGCATATAGGTAGACGTGGATACGCCGTATTGGGAAGTGTTTGTACACATTTTCTTATGAAGAGTTGGCGCTGATACGCCGTATCTCTTTTCTGGATACGGCGTATTGGTCAGAAATAAGCAATCTTCTAATATCTTCATTTTAGCTTCAAAATATGCGCCTTTTAGCATGTCTTCACAAATCACTCATTGATTACTGCAAATAATACTTTTAAGCAATTAAGTACGAATTCTTACAACTTATTTAGGATAAATTATAGTATAAATGCAACGTTATTTGATGTCATCAAATATCCCCCCACTTGAATCCTACTTGTCCTCAAGTAGACTCTAGATTATATTGAAATTGTATCCTAACCAAAGTTAATGATTTTTTCGTTTAAGCACTTCGTTCATTTTAATCACATGTACAAGACCAAGCTCCTCACGCAATATGAAAATAAAAACACTCAGATCACTCAACTAATCTAGAGTGTAACATTTAATTGGTACGCTCATTTTGCTCGGTCATGACTAGTTTCATATCATATGCTTGGCAATGATATACATCTCCACCACTAGAGCTAAAGAGAAACAAGTCAAAAGGTAAATTAGGTTTTCATTATAAGGCTAAAGGGTGATCATTCTAACAATCATTCACCGATAGTACCACATTAACAAGGCAGCTGAAGCACACATACACGGCCGTAATAACAGAATAGATATGTGTGTTCGATCACATCCTTATTCGAGTTTAACCAAAGGTTAGGATAAAGAATGATATAGGGTAGGGATCTTCTAACTTTCACCAAAAGTAATAAACCAACAAGGTGGCAAAATCACACATACATGGCCGTAATAACATAATAGATATGCATGACTCGATCTTAACCTCGTTCGAGTAAAACCTAAGGTTAATTGCTAGGAAAGGAAAGCAAATTGTTGTTAAATAAAATTCACAAAACAAATAGATTAAGCTTGAACAAATAAGGTAGTTTCTAGTAACTTTTTGTAGAATATACTAGTAATCTATAACACCAAATAACTATGAAGAAATTCTAGAGAGAGAAAATAGATGGGAGGAATGTTCTAGTGAGAGAATGTAAGAAAGAAATAAAGATTAGATTATGTGTGAATGAACCAACCAACCAACACCCTTACACCCTCTCTATGTGTGGAGAAGGTATTTATACATCATGGTAACCGGCCATGGGCTTTGCTTATAGGCTGTCCATGTGTCTTTGGCCCGATTAGCTTACTAATATTATATTTGACTAATCTACGAGCTACGACTAACTATATTGGTAGTCACCGATACTTTTCGTGTTTCTAACAATCTCTCCCTAAGGGAGGTCACTCCAATTTACAGATTCTTAAACCTAGCATACTATGCTTTGACTTTAGTCTTGAGCTCGTAGTCTTTAACTTCAATCTTTAACTTGTGATATGTTGTAGTGATCTTTGACTTTTAGGCTTTAACTTGTATCTTTGACTTGATAGAATGTGATCTTGAACTTCTTGAGATCATCAACCAAACATAGCCTCATTTACATCGTCATGTAATCTTGCCAACTTGTGATCTTGTGACTTTGGACTGACATGCTCATACTTTTCTTAATATGATAACTTAAAAGCTTTAAGGATTCGTTTATCTTGAAGTTCTTTAACTTTAACACTTCGTCGCTTCAAGAAGGACATATAGTATCAGAGTAGCGGAAGTCTTGAAACATGTACTTGAGCTTTCATGATGTCTTTATAAATGTTGGTCAAGTATGAGCATGTGGTTATGAACCTTTAAGTCTGTTGGAACCAGGTACCTCCACGTCCATCTTCATATATTCCTGAAATAAAAAGTTCGCAATGAATCTGGGAGACGAATATGGCTTTGTCATTCGCCCATGTTTGGTTAAAGTAACCTTCGAATCCGTGAGGATCGACCTGTAATTAGGTAGATTCAATTTACGAAGAATCTCCTTGACAGGATTTCTAGCTTAAGTATTAAATCTTTATAACACATATGTATTAGATTCATCTTACTTAGCATGTTCTCATTACCAAAACGTCTCAAAGCAGACATCACGGTATGAGTGAACCAACAAGTTACTATCTCACCGATTGAAATAGAAATTGTTTTGAAAAATCAATTGAAGTGTCACTTACTAAAGTGTTTTTGCAACACATCGAGAGTCTTAAGCATTTCAAAATTCACCAATCGTCAATTCATATCCTGGAACAAGTTTGATTCAAATAGAATCGCACCATAATTTCTTTCCAGTTGTCACCAGCTTGATTCGTATAGAATCGCACAAGTCACCTACCATGAGCTTGTTTGATGTTGCCCCAAGCAAGATTTCCATCTTCACTGTGAATACTTACGTATCACTCGAATGTTCTGGTAAAATCACAAGGATAATGTGTAGGACTCTTAATATATTTCTTGTTATTCACATTGTATGACATAGCAAGCATAATTTTAACAAGTGTCCTAATGAGATTTATGGATGATCTCATTTGGCTCTAGACTCAATAGTGCACTTTAGTTTTAGTGATCAGAGGTTAGAGCAGACTGCCACCTTTTCAATACCAACTAACTCGGAGTGAGAAAGTTGATAGAAATGCTTGTAATCTCTGTGAGAAATGAAACAAAAATCTTTTGAGAGATTATGAGTGGCTAGGGAGGGTTGTGCATTGCATCACTGGGTCCATGATGTCAAACTTCAATGTCAGCAATAATCTTTGTGATTCTCGACAGTAGATGTATTGACCCGGTTTCTGCCTAAGTGTAAGGAGGGCCTCTTTCTTTTCACCCTTTATCTTAACTTTTCTTTTTAATTTTTTAACCCCTTTAGCGCTTACCGAGACTTCATAACTAGTACCTTATTGGGTTTGTTCTAGTACTAGCTCCATCCTAGTCGACACTCTTCCCTTATTCTCACTTTTACTCCTTTTTTCATACCTAAGGACTACTACACTATCTAGTTTAATATCCCTGGGTAGATCCCTCCGGTTCTGGCTGGATCATGGGAATGCATACCTAAACTTAACGACCTTATAACTCTAATGCAGTAATATAAATGGTCGGTCTTTGGTACTTCCACATTTCAGCCAATCACGTAACTATTTTCTCCCCCTTCATATGTGCATCGATTAATCGAAAGAGTTTAGCACATATATGGGAAAGGGTACACTTAAGATCTTAAAAATCACATTATTAGCCATATATTTTAATCACATTTTCTCCCCTTATCAAAAATATTAAATCTCTTGATATTTTGGATATCAATTGATTCAAATATAACTGCTTTCGGGGAAAGAATGTCTAATTATTATCAAGTCGCAATAGGAACATATTAATGCTCCTCTTTAATTTTTGAGGTAATTATATGGTGTTTGAGTACGTTAATTTGAAATTTTTTGAATTTACTAAGAAATTCTTGAAAAATCATACTCAAACACAATATAAGCCTAATTGTCGTCTACACTACTTATTTACATATTCACAAGATTTATTATATATGAAAAATTGACCTAAAATTTGTTGAGACAAAATATGACGAAGCCATATTGTCCTTTACAGAAGCCTGAGATCTTTCCCGTATATCCTTCCATCAACGAACATATCTAGATTCCGCATCAACCTCCTTAGATAAAGTTGCTTGTCTATATCCTGAACCATAACCCGAGCCCTTTTCTTGTCAAAGTTACTCTATTTCCTCATTGATAGATATTCTATTCTTATTCCCGTAGCAATGTCGTAAAGAGCAGTCCGAGCATCATTGAGCATGCCATCACTAAACTTGTGGAGTTCATCAGTACGCATCAATCTCTTCCTCTTGAACTGATCCACATATATTATTCCATGAGGGTTTGAGTGTGAAGTGTATGCGGTTTTGTTCCTAAGATTTGGTCTGTTTGTGTCGGGTTTAGTGAGGTTGAGCTTCTTTTGGTAACTTTCGACACCTAATTAAAGATCTTCTACCCTCCTTTGAATGACAATCCATCTTGTGAACATACGTAACGCCACATTTAAATCATACCGTTTGTCAATTGTGAGATTGGTCAGCTTTTGCTGAACGAGTAGAAGTAACATGTCTTCAATGTCTTGTTGACGTAGTCTTTTGAAATCACCTTCTTTAAACGTATATAGTTGCTGATCATATCGACGAACTTCAATCTCTTCCAGGTGACTGTAGTCATACTTCTTCATGATTGTAAGTCTGGTAACTGCAATGATTCTTCTTCTGGAGTAAACATCTTTAGACGAAGTCAAGTTGCTTGCAAATCCATAGAAGCTTTGGCGTTTAGGACCCCAATGTGAAGTGCCCAAGTAAGCATGTTAATCATATTTTACCACCACGGGACTCCACAATTCGTGAACCAAGTCTTCGATCCATTTTAGCTCATAAGTAGTAGCCTTTTTTTTGTCACTGAAGTTGAGTAACGTCTGCTTAAGTCTCAACCTTTAAGATATTCTAGATCGTTATTGATAAAGTAATCCTTAGGGATAATTTGACGTCCTCGATGATCTTGAATTAACGAAAGAGGCTTTCTGAGATCGAACGGATATGGTTTGTTTTCGGGGTTATGCCAGTCAAGTGGTTCAGTTGTTGCTTTGGAACATTCTTCAAGATGGTACTCTAATTCCGTAATACTCTTGCAAGTGCCTTTGAGCAGGTTGAATGTCGGTCCAGAATTTCTTGAGTCAGATTTAAAATTTTAAGCCGATTCATGACAAATGCAGAGAAACAAATGAAGTATCATTGAACTCATCAAATGAAGTGGGAGGTTCTTCAGCACGTGCAGCTTGACTTATCCAGGTCTGAGGTGGTCGAAAGTCAACTTGTTGTCTTTTACTCCAATCAGGATCAGGAGCTGAAGGTCGCTCGGGTTTCTTGAACTAGTCAGCTTTGTTAACCTCCTTGTCAACGGGTTGTTCATCATCGTCTCCCGTGACAAACTCTTGATCTTGTTGCATGTCTGAGTCTTCATGTAAAACCTAAAAATCTCAACAGGTGTAAAATTACCAAAATACCCCTAATGCAAGAAAGTACATAAAAGCTTAAATAAACTTCATTTAAATGTTAGAAATTATAAAAATGCAACATGTGACAATTATGAAATTTATGTAAGATTAAAATACCTTATATTTTGTAAGAAAAATAATTAATATTTATGTATATACATTAATGCCGAATTATGTATATTTAATTGTTTATACCTTACAATTAATATCAAATAAATATGGATAGTTACAAAATAAATATTGGCAAGTTACAAAATCTGATTTAATCACTTTAAAAGCCCATAAATTCGGCCATAATACCCATTATATTTCTTTTATGATTTTATTTTGTTAAAACCTAAAAACAAAACATAACCGAAACCCTAAAATCAAAAGAGGCGGCACCAAGAAATTTTCCAAGGGCAAGGATGAATATTCCAAGGTGTTTTGAAGATCAAGGAAGGTGGTAAAAATAGTGGGAAGATTGTAGAGTGCTTGGTTCGATCGTGGTAATCGTTTGATTCGAATAAACACAACCGAATTCTATAAATTCATCAAATCATCAAGGATCATCAAGGGTATTTTTGTATCTCATTTTTCATCATATTAATTTGTTCTATGCTTAAGAAAAATATTCATGCATGTTATATTGATCGAATTAATTAAAACATGTTCGAAACCCTAATTTTTAGCTAGTTATGTAATCGGCATTTATAATATTTGTAAAATTGATTTTATATTTTTCTAAGGTTGTTTATATCATATATGACTCAGATAAATTGTTGGAAAAATTTAGGGGAGATTCGAATAATTATTTGGGATTTATTTATGTTTGCCGATTTGCGAATAAAGGGAAAAGGAAAGAAATAAAATTAGGGTTAGGGTTTTAATAATTTTTCCAGGTTCTTCTAATGCTAATGATTGTATAAAAATTGGGAAATGTTTGGGGAAAAATTTAATTAGGGTTTTGTGGATTTATTTTCTAGCCGATTGTGATTTGAAAATATAAGGGGGTGTTTTGTAATTTCTGAAACTATGAGGCCTGTTTTAAACATGTTATTATATTTATTATATTCTGTATAAAATAAGTTGAGGGGTATAAAATGTCATATTGATATTATTTTGGATTAAAATGGTTAATTACATATAATAAGTAATTAGAAATTAATTAATTAAAATAGAGGGACTGAAATTGTAAATTCTGAAAAGTGGAAGGTTTGGTTAGTATTTAATGTATAAAGTATGAATTTGTCATATTTGGATCTATAAGGACTTGTTTTGTAATTATGGATAATTAAAGATATTGTTTAAATAATTAATAAACAAAAAGGGCTAAATATGTAAATTGTGTAAATTAAGGGTTTGACTTGTAAATATAGAAAAGGAAGTATAATCTGAATAAACATGTAAACTTGATATTTACACTTTTAACCTTGAAAATTGTTGATTTGTATATAAAACCCTAAAATATGGGAAAGTTTGTCATATTGTAACCCTGAACTTGTAAGTTGACATGTTAGGTCCCTAAACCTATTCCAAAATACTTAATATGAATCTCAAATGATGAAATATTAATATTTTGGAACTTACTAAAAATTGAATGTTTACTATAAATAAAAAGTTACTAAAAATGGAAAGTATAACTTAAATGAATGTTTATAATTTCGAATTTATCATTTCTTTAGGTTCGGCAAGGGGGAGTGATTTTTGATTCCAGTGTGTTTTCCTTGATTATTCTTTGCTATCGAATAGGTACATATATTACTGACCTTATCGTAAGGTTTCTCATGCATATTCCTATTTATCTTTGATTACTTATGTGATTTGCTACATTGCTCTGAGCCTTTTATCTTGGCTCTCTTATATGATCTGTCATTATGTTCTATTTGAACCCTGCTATGCTACCTTTGATATCTGAACCTTTGACATTGAACCTTTGCTATGATCCCTTTGAAATGAACTTTGATATGACTTTGCTTGAACCCTTCAGTTTGAGACCAAGCCACCATTGTTTCCTAGCCAAGAAGGTATCATGGCCGTGCATTGATGCATCCTTTGCATGAACTCAAGTTGTGAGTGATCTCACACCGTCCCCATTTGATATTAATGCGCATTATGAAGAATTATTATTTGTTTAAGGCGTATGGATGCATCCCTATATTTGATTGTATTCGATGGATTATGACAATATTATAATATTGTATATTTGGTGACTGATGTTTAGGGTGCATTCCACGTCTTTCACATTTTGAGCTCGCGACTCTATGGTTACTATATCTCTATGAATTGTTTGGGCTAGGAATTGACCTTGATTGTTGATTTTCTGATTCATCTTACCTTACACTATGAATTGACTCTATTTGTTCTTACCTTATTTTGGTAATCCCTTTGATCATGTCTTGTGATATCCTTTGCATCCTTATATCTATCCTTTGACTTTTCCTGTTATCTTTTTGCTTCGATTTATATATATCTGTTACTGGCTTTGTAAGTCTCACCGCACTGTTCTTTCCTGCGGCAGTATCTAAGCTAGGAGCTGGGTTTTGCTTTCCGGAGGATATGAGTACCTGAGTGAGACGCGTGGTGGCGGGGGGGGGGGGGGGGGGGGGGTGGGGGGGGGGAACTTATCTACCTAGAGATCTTAGTTTTGATATATATTTGTTACTTTTTCGAGACATTCTTTATTTTCGGTTATTCGTTTGGATATTCTGTCTTTTAGAACTTATGTACTTTAAGTCATGTTGACTTATTTTCACATTTAGTTATTTTATTTGAGACTTCCGCTATTTATGCTTGTGTTATATTATGTAGCCCCATGTACACCCATATTGTAATACTTCTACGGTGTCGGGCGTTACAATTATGGTATCAAGCTGCCAGTTAATCATGACGAGTACTTATGACCTAGAGCTAGGCTATGACCTATGAGATGGGTAGACATAGGTTCCCTTCTGCGTGACTCACTCCTAACCTATATTGTTTTAGTTTATGCTACGACTCGTGAACAGGCGGCCAAGACTTCAGGTACTATTACCGGTATTCTCTACATTGATGATCGTACTGTCTTCGTTTTATTTGATACTGGAGCTACACATTCTATTATATCTACCACTTTTGCTAAGAAACTTAATATGACTCCTACACCATTAATTGAACGCATAATCATTTCAACCCCAATGAAGAACCATATGCTTATTGACCATGAATATGTTAACTGCCCTCTACGTTTTGATGATCGTATTCGTCCTGCGAATTTTCTCCTATCCAATATGTTCTACTTTGATGTGATCTGGCATGATTTGGTTTGGCTATCTCATCGAGCTACCATTGACCTCTATGCTTAGGACTGTGATCTTTGGTAACGTTCGCCAACCTAAATTTGTTTATCATGGTTCCTCACCGCTTAAGTCCGTTAAGCTCATCTCTGCTATGAAGGCACGTACCTTGATTTCTCATGGGTGCCAAGGTTTTTTGGCTTCTGTTATGGACACATCTTTGGAGAGTCCTAATATTGAAAATCTTTCTGTTGTTCGTGAATTCGCTGATGTTTTTCCCGATGAACTTCCTGGACTTCCTCCTAGAGAGAATTGAATTTTGGGCATTGGTTAATTCCCGGTGCTAACCTATATCAAAGGCTCCGTGATCGGAGGCACATTTTTGAAATTGAAGGAGGTAAATGAGCAATTATAGGAGATTTGGAGAATGGCTTATATTAACCCAGTGTTTCGGCCTGGGGGTCACCGGCTTATTTGTTAGAAAAAGATGGGAGCATGCCGCTTGTGTATTGAATTACCGCGAACTCAACCGGATTAAGATGCGATCCGCTATCCTCTTCCGCAATCGACGATTTGTTTGACCAACTGCTAGGCCAATAGTTCTAAGATTGATCTAGCGATCGTTATCACCAACTTCGTGGAGAGAGCAGGATTATTCTAAGACTGCTGTTTTCGTACCGTTATGGCCACTACAGTGCTTGGTTATGCCCGTCGGTCATCTAATGCTCCTGCCGTGGTTATGGATTGGATGAACGTATTTTCCAACGAGTAACTTACAATTACGTTATGGTGTGCATCTCGATATCCTCGTTTACTCTCCAAGTCCTGAAGAAGAGCATGAGCAACATCTACGATGGTGTGGAGAATCTTAGACAGAAAAGTTGTAAGCAAGTTTTCGAAGTGTGAGTTATGGTTACAACAAGTCGCTTTCCTTGGTCATATGTATCTGACAGACCATCTTATGGATCCATCAAAGGTTGAGGCTATCACCAAATGACCGAAGACTTACTAGGTGACGGAGGTGAGAAGTGTTCCGGGCTTGATGACTTTTACCGACGTTTTGTTAGGGTCTCCGATTAGCTTTACTCTTACCTCTGATGATATAGGTGAGAAGTTTTGTGGACGGATGAGCGTCAGAGAGTATGAGGATTGAAACCGAGAATGTGGTCTGCTCCGATAGTGACTCTTCCATCAGGTTTTTCCGGTTGGTTTTCAGATATACAGTGAGCATCGAAGAAAGGTTTTGGGTAGTGTTTTGAATGCAACATGGGGGTGGGGGGGGGGGAGAAAAAAAGGGGGGGGGGGGGGGAAAGGGGGGGGGGGGGGGGGGGGGCGGGGGGGGGGGGGGGGGGGGGGGGGGGTGGGTGGGGAGGGGGGGGGAAGGGGAAGTGGATCGCCTACGCTTCAAGGCAGCTGAAGCTTATAAGTAAATTATCCAACCCATGAACTCTTGAGTTGAGCTGCCTTGTTTTGCATTGAAGATCTAGAGACAGCTATCTGTATGGTGAAAGCTTGTGAATATACAGATCATAAAGTCTCAAATATATGTTTACTCACGAGAACTTAACATGAGACAAAGAAGAAGTTTGGAACTTCTTGATAGATATGACACTAACTACATTACCATCCGCAAGGCTAATGTGTCCGACACACTATATCGAAAATCTAGATGATAGCTTGTTTTAATTCCATAATCCCTTCATGATTTAGAGCGTTGGATTGACTAGTGTACGAGGTTCTGGTGCTATTGGCGAGTATGAGGATAAGTCTAACCTCATGCTACTACCAAAAGAAGCGCCCACCAAGAGGGACGACTGGAGTTGTGGCTATTTGGAGAAAGTTGAAGGACGGTAAACATACTGAGTTCAGATTGTAATGATGGATTACGTTTTGTGGTGTTTGAAGAAATAGGCTATGTATTCCTAATGATCAAGCACTTCGCGAGAAGGTTATGAAGGAAGCCATAGTTTCGTTCCATTTACTAATTCATCCATGTTCTACCAAAAATGTAACAGAGATTTGACAGTACTTTTGGTGGAACCATGAGCAATGTGGCTAGTCATCAGGTCCAAAATTGAACATCAGAGGGCTATGGTTTGTTACAGCCCGTTGGAGATCCTGTGTGGAAATGCGGAAGAATTTCCCATGGATTTCGTTACTGGTTTGCCTCTACTCAGAAAAAACATGATGCGATTTGGGTGGTTGTTGATCTGCTAACAGTCTGCTTATTTCTTACCCATTCGGAAGAACTATGGTATTAGTAAGTTGGCGGAGATTTTTCGACAGGAAATCATTTAGACTGCATGTACTCCGACTTCTATTTCTGTCCGACAGAGATCCAAATTTTACTCTCGTTTTTTTGAAAGGATTACAGAAAGCTTGGGAGACTCGTCTAAGTCAAGTACAACATTTCATCCTCTAAAACCGATGTCATTCAGAAGAGGACCATTCAGACTTTGGAAGATATGTTGAAGGCTGTGGCATTGGAATGGACCGGGTTGTTGGGATGATATTGTGCTTGTAGGAGTTTGCTAATATTGGCATGCTAGCATCAAGGCAAACACCTTCGAGATTTTTGTATGTAAAAATGATCGAGCACCTATTTCTGGAATGAAGGAGGTGAGCGTTTGATTAAGGCCGGAATCATCGATGATTACTAATGAGAAAGGAGGTTCTAAGAGAATTTGAAAGAGGCTAGATCGCGACTGAAGAGTTATGCCTGATAACAATCGACCGTGATTAGAGTTTCACTTGGAGACGTGATTCCTGAAGGTTTTCGCCATTCAAGAGTTAAACGTTTTGGGATCAAGGCAAGCTCAGTCCCTCGTTTCATCGGTCCGTTTTGAGATTTTGAACAGATTGGAAGGTTTCTATCGTCTGGCACTTCCCTCCGCAATTATCGCACTTCACAATGTCTTTCATATATCTCTTTTGAGGGGATACATTAATCATCCCATTGCATGTCGCATCTTATCCTTTTGATCAATTCAGCCTAAATGTCCTTGTTCGAGGAACCTGAATCCATTCTGGATCGGCAAGAGAGAGTCATGAGAAACTAAGTTTATTCCCTTTTGTGAAGATTCTTTGGAAGAACTCCTAGAGCGAGAGGCTACCTAGGAACCGAAGAGTCGATTGCGAATGCGGGTAGTTGTTTCCTCTTTTCTTTTCCTAGTTTGGTAGGTTTTTCGTTTCTCTCATTTCGTTTTCCATACCGCTTCATTTCAATTTTTGAGGAGAATTTTTTTTAAGGGTAAAAGTTTAAAACCTAAAAATCTCAACAAGTGTAAAATACCAAAATACCATAATGCAAGAAAGTAACATAAAAGCTTAAATAACTACATTTAAAATGGTTAGGAAATTATATAAATGCAACAGTGTGACAACTAGTGAAATTTATGTAAATAAAAATACCTTATATTTTGTAAGAAAAATATTTTTATTTGTATGTATATACATTAATGCTGAATTATGTATATTTAATTGTTTATACCTTACAATTAATATCAAATAAATATGAATATTTATACAAAATAAATATGGCAATTACAAAATCTGATTTAATTCACTTTAAAAGCCTATAAATTCGCCATAATACCCATTATATTTTTTTATGATTTTTATGTGTTTATAACCTAAAAACACCACATAACCGAAACCCTAAAATAAAAAGAGGCGGCACCAAGAAATTTTCCAAGGGCAAGGACATTTTTTCCAAGGTGTTTTGAAGATCAAGGAAGGTGGGAAAAATATTGGGAAGATTGTAGAGTCTTGGTCGATCGGGTAATCAATTTGATATCGAATAAACACAACCGGAATTCTAAAATTCATCAATCATTAAGGATCATCAAGGGTATTTTTTTTATCTCATTTTTCATCATTTTACTTCGTTCTATGCTTACAGAAAAATATTCATAGCATGTTATATTGATCGAATTAATTAAAACATGTTTCGAAACCCTAATTTTTAGCTAGTTATGTAATCGGCATTTAAAATAATTTGTAAAATTGATTTTATATTTTTTTAAGGTTGTTTATATCATATATGACTCAGATAAATTGTTGAAAAAATTTAGGGGAGATTTGAATAATTATTTGGGATTTAATTGTGATTGCCTATTTCGAACAAAGGGAAAAAGGAAAGAAATAAAATTAGGATTAGGGTTTTAATAATTTTTCCCAGTTTTTCTAATGCTATTGATTGTATAAAAATTGGGTAATGTTTGGGGAAAAATTTAATTAGGGTTTTAGTGATTTACTTATTAGCCGATTTGATTTTTAAAGTATAAGGGGGTGATTTGTAATTTATGTAACTATGAGGTCTGTTTTAAACATGTTATTATACTTATTATAATCTGTATAAAATAAGTTGGGGGGTATAAAATGTCATATTGATATTATTTTGGATTAAAATGGTTAATTACATATAATAAGTAATTAGAAATTAATTAATTAAAATAGAGGGACTGAAATTGTAAATTCTGAAAAGTGGAAGGTTTGGTTAGTATTTAATGTATAAAGTATGAATTTGTCATATTTGAATCTATAAGGACTTGTTTTGTAATTATAGATAATTAAAGATATTGTTTAAATAATTAATAAACAAAAAGGGCTAAATATGTAAATTGTGTAAATTAAGGGTTTGACTTGTAAATACATAAAATGGAAGGTATAATCTGAATAAAATGTGAAACTTTGATATTTACACTTTTAACCTTGAAAATTGTTGATTTTGTATATTAAACCCTAAAATATGGAAAGTTGTCATATTTAACCCTGAACTTGTAAGGTTGACATGTTAAGTCCCTAAACTATTCAAAATACTTAATAGAATCTCAAATGATGAATATTACTAATTTTGGAACTTACTAAAAATAGAAAGTTACTAAAAATGGAAAGTTACTAAAAATGGAAAGTTACTAAAAATGGAAAGTTACTAAAAATGGAAAGTATAACTTAAATGAATGGTTTGTAATTCGAATTTATCATTTCTTTAGGTTCGGGCAAGAGGGAGTGATTTTGATTTCCTGTGGTGTTTTCTTTGATTATTGCTTTGCTTCGGAATAAGGTACAGATATTCTGACCTTATCGTTAAGGTTTCTCATGACATATTCCTCTCTATCTTTGATTACTTATGTGATTTGCTACATTTGCTCTGAGCCTTTTATCTTGGTTCTCTTATATGATCTGTTATTATGTTCTATTTGAACCCTGCTATGCTACCTTTGATATTTGAACCTTTGACATTGAACCTTTGCTATGATCCCTTTGAAATGAACTTTGATATGACTTTGCTTTGAACCCTTCAGTTTGAGACCCGAGCCACTATTTGTTTCCTAGCCATGAAGGTAACATGGCCGTGTCATTGATGCACCTTTGGCATGACTCATGTGTGAGTGAGTGATTTCTCACGCCGTCCCCCATTTGATATTATATGCGCATTATGAAGATTATTATTTGTTTAAGGGGCGTATGGATGCATCCTAGATTTGTTTTGTATTCGATGGATTATGACATTATGATATATGTATATTTGGTGACTGATGTTTGGGTGCATTCCACGTCTTTCACAATTTTGGAGCTCGCGACTCCATGGTTACTATGATATGATTTGTTTGGGCTTGGTAATTGGACTTGATTTGATTTTCTGATTCATCTTACCTTACACTATGAATTGACTTCTGATTTGTCTTACCTTATATTTGTATTCCTTTGATCATGTCTTGTGATATCCTTTGTACCTTATATCGTATCCTTTGATTTTCCGTTATCTTTTGCGTTCGATTATATATATCTGTTCACTGGGCTTTGTAAGCTCAGCCGCACTTTCTTTTCCTGCGGCAGGTATCTAAGCTAGGAGCTGGGGTTGCTTTCGGGATATGAGTGCTGAGTGTGGACTTACCCTAGAGATCTTAGTTTTGATATATGATTTGTTGCTCTTCGAGACATTCGTTATTTCGGTTATTTCGTTTGGATATGTCTGTCCTTTAAGAACTTATGTACCTTAAGTCATGTTGACTTATTTTTCCTTTGGTATTTATTTAAGACTTCCGCTGTTTATGCTTGTGTTATGATTATGTATGCCTTTGATGTCACACCATATTTGTAATACTTCTACCCTTTAGGGTCGGGGTGTTACAATTTCCGCTTTGAATCTTTCCATGAAAGCTTCCGTTGGCTCCCTCTCCCTCTGCTTGATATAGTGGAATTCTACGAGATCTTTTATGTATTTCTTTTGTTGCGAGTAGTTCCCTAGGAACGCTTTTCGCAGCATTTCATAGTTGTCAATGGATTCTGGTAGGAGTTTATCGAACCAAACCCTGGCGGCGCCGATGAGTGTGGAGTTGAACATATGGCACCAAGTGGGCATGACCCACTGCTCTATCTTTGCTGCTGCTTGGAAAATCTTTAGGTGATCGTTCGGATCTCCGGTGCCATCATACGCTTTTACATTGATCGGCATGCGAGTCCTCTTTGGGACCTCAAAATTTTGGATTCTTGCCGTGAATGGGTCGGTTGGTTAGGAGAAGTCTTCTTCATCATTTGACCTGTTCTTTTTGGATTTCCAGTGTCCGCTCTGGTCATGGTCGTTTTTCGAGTAATACCGCTCTTCAGTTCGAGTAATACCGCTCTTCAGTTCGAGTGTGCGGCCTGCGGCTTGCGCGATCAGTAGTGTTCTATTCTTCTTCAATTTCTAGCTGACGCTTGCTGAAACATGTAACATAGCTTCAAATGAGCTCCCTAGTATCTTTCCTTCTTTGGATCGAGGCTTCTTCTGACCTACTGGTACTCCTTTTTCTACTCACAAGCTTGTGTGGCGGTGCATCCTCTGGTCCCAGCCGCGAGTGTACGTTTCTTTTTCTTTCGCCTAACCTTGTGAAAACATTTTTGTTCCCAGACCCTAGCCTAGTGAACACCGTAGCGCTTACTGGGCTTCTTCGGCGGGTTGGTTTGTCTCTTTCATGCCTTAGCCTAGAGAATACACTTGCGGTCTGCGAGGAACGTGTCCCTCTTAACGCAGTAACCGGGCTTTGTCTTCTCTTCTTAGGCCTCCTCTTTCTGTTGCATGACTCTGACTCTGAGAACTGTGTCTGCGAGTTTCGATGCGAGCTTTCGCCGTAGGTTAGGCGCGTTTGTAGGCCCTGAAGTTTTTCTTGGTGAACTTTCTCTGCCATGATTGGCAGGATTTGATTTTAGTATTTTTCACAAATTTCCCGAAGCTTATCCGCGGGGAGACACCAAGAATTACCGTCGGGTGTTTGCTTACTCCCCTTGCCGGCCGTGTTTCGGACTGCGGAATTGGTGGGAGTGTGGGCTGGATTTGCCGGTTGGCTCATTTTTTTGAGATTTTTAGAACGCAGTTGTGTTTGATCCCATGGATGGTGTCAACTTGTTAGTACAATATTGGTATGGTATGGTTAACAGAGAGAAACGTGCTTACAGAGGGACTATAAGCTCGAGACTTGGTGTAGTAATTGTACTAAGTGAATACGATTAAGAACTCTTGTTAAGAAAAATAACACCGTTAGCCTTACCGCGGGAGGGGGATCCCGCGATTAAACTCGGGTGTGAGAGTAAGAATTGGTTATTAGTAGTATGTGTGTAATAGTGGCAGAAGTCATACCGTTAGGAGTGTTTGGACGACTTCTTATATAGGCGAGTGTCGCTATCAGATGCATGGGTCATGGGGTGCGGTTCACCCTATTACCCAGTGGATAATAGGGTTGTTGCTATGAGGTCAACATCAGTGATGCTGCCGCTTTTTTGTAGGGTAGTTGCCTAGGTTATCGTTATCATAGTTTGTTATCCTTATTAAGAACGTTGATGTTCTTCCCCGATGTCCTATGCTCTGCTTCTTACTCTTTTTGGCTTGGTCACGGGTGACCATTTGTCGCGTAGCGGTAGGCGATTGTGGGTTGTGAAGCTCGCGCTCCTTGCCGCTGTGTGTAGATTGTGAGCCTTGCAGAGCTGCGGGAGCCATGCACCTTGCGGAGCTGTGGGAGTCGTACATCTTGCGGCCGTGCACCAGTTATGCTTCTTGTAGAGCGGTTACTGCTTGTCTGCTTTTGGGTCCTTTCATATGTTGGTCCTGGGCCTAATGTTTATTGCGTGGTCCGAGCTTGCGGCCCATTTGACATTATACGTCATCAATGTCTAAGCTTAAACTTTTCTTATATCTTATCCCTATATGTATTATTGTTTTTAAAATTGCTTCTTATATATTGATTCTTTCATATTTGACATTTGAAATTCGAATTATCAATTATGAGTTCTAATATATTTGAAATTTGAGACTTGAGCTTAATAGTATTATTTTTTGTTTGTTTTATTATAAACGGGTTTATCTTTCTATAATACATGACAATTTTAAACAATTTATAGTTAAAAGAAGTTTATCTAAATTTCGATAAATTCGGCCCCCTAAGATAAGGGTCTGTTTGGTATGACAGAATGAAGTAGCGACGGAATGTAATGAACGTCGTATGAAAAAAATGAAGTAATGAATGACGCATTACGATCATAATGGTTGTTATGATAAAATGAAATGTAATCGATAATAAAAAGACTGAAATAGCTTTTGATTATATATTTTTTTTAGTTTGGTTGGTAGTTAATAAACGGCTTTTATGTAACTATGATTTCATTCCAAGATGTAATGGAAAGAAAATAAAAGACCCCCAGTGAATGAAAATAGTGGTTTCTGATGTAATGAGTGATTCCATGTATTGAGTCATTGCATTCTATAATTGTAAACAAACATAATTTTTTCATTCCGTCGTAATGATCTTTTCATTTCTACTCTCTTTACTATGTACCAAACACTACGTAAATGTTCAAATTCCACCATTGATTACAATATTAATAATTTCTAAAGATTCGTTTACAAACTCTATTATACAAGACACATATCACAACTTCCTTTTATTATTGTGTTAGTTTATAATTGATGAAATTGAATAACCATAATATGACAACTATAAATTGGTGAGCATTGTTATGTACCAGCGGTCTTTAGAAAGTGTAAACTGTTAAGCATGGGCAGCGGACGACGGAAGAAGGAAAAGGGTGAAATGTTACATCCAAGGTAGCGAAAGGCGAAAGAGGAAAAAGGGTGTTGGTTGCGGCAGCGGAAGTTCGGATATCACAGGGATTTCGTGATGGGTTAGGATAACCATCATACTTATCAATTGTTTTGGATATGTGTTTAGGATAAGTGTTGGAGTCGTTTTAGGTTATGTGTTGGGAGTCATGTTAGGATACGTATTTGTGTTTTTATGAGATTATCTCATAAGCGTCTATTTAAGGTTTTGTATCATTAATGAAAAGTAATCAATCAATCAAGTTTAAAGATCAAAATATCTCTCGTTCTTCTCTTTATTTTCTTAACCGGGTCGTATCAACTGGTACTTTCACTAAGAGTCCTCGTTAAGAGGGGTTCCAATTCTAGGGTTCCAAAAGAAAGTTTTACTATACACCAGAGTTATTGTTCATCGATCACTATTCACGCCTAAGAAAAAAAAATAGTGTTCATCGAGTTACTATTCATCGATCACTATTCACAGCTGAATTTCCTATGGATGAACAAACCTTCCGTATGCTTTTGAAAGAGAAAACCGACTCCATTACGAGTCAATTCGCCGCCATGACTAAGGAACTTTAATCATTTAAAGCGACGGCATGGGCGCATCATGGCGACAGGCATCAACGATCGAGGAGCCCTATCCAAACTTTTACAAACCAGTACGGTGGCTCAATACCAGAGCGAATTTGAGACGCTGAAGAACAGGGTTACCGATGTTTCAGAATATTTACTTGCCTTTCTATATCTCTGGCCTTAAAACAACGTTATAGCGGGAACTCTTAGTTGCAAGGCGTACGACGCTAGGCGAAGCTTATTCATTGGCTCACATTACCATGGCACGTTGGGAAGATCAGTCGTCAACCACGGCTGTCAAATCAGTGGTCACCGGGGTAAGTGCTCCAAAACAACCGACTCCACATTTTTCTACTGCTCGACCAGATCCGGCGGAACCACCAATAATACCATCACCCACCAACACTAAACCTCGAGACACTTCACCGGCTGAACGTCAAGAATACCTTGACAAAGGCTTGTGTTTCAACTGTGATCACAAACGGGTGCGGGGTCATGAAAGTCCCGGTAGGTTCTTGTTGATTATGGCGGGAGATGAAGATGACCCAGGACCGGAGACACCAATGGAGGAAGATGAAGTATTGGATAACGGGAGTCCGCGGTCTCTCCAACTATAGGAGTCAATTGGTATCGGTGATGGCCACGGACTCATGGTTAATGGGGGCATCGAGTGGGGTGGAGGGTTACCGAAGGAAGCCACGTGAGAATGGATGTCGGACTCTCAATTAGTATATTCTTCGTATCACCTTGAGGGCAAGGTGAATTTTGAAGTAGTTGGGAGTGTTACTCCATGGGTAGCGGACGACGAAAGAAGGAAAATGGTGAAGTGTTACGTCCAAGGTAGCGGAAGGCGGAAGAGAAAAAAAGGGTGTTGGTTGCGGAAGTTCGGATGGCACGGGGATTTCGTGATGGGTTAGAATAACCATCATACTTATCAATTGCTAAGGGTATGTGTTTAAGATACGTGTTAGAGTCGTGTTAGGATATGTGTTGGAGTCATGTTAGGATAAGTATTTGTGTTTATATGAGATTATCTCATAAGCGTTTATTTAAGGTTTTGTATATCAATCAATCAAGTTTAAAGATCAAAATATCTCTCATTTTTCTTTATTTTCTTAAAAAACTTGCACACGCTTGAAGTGCGATTCTATCGATAGTACCCCCTAACCGGTCATATAATAAGCCCATGAATCACATACAAGAAACCAATGAGATACCCAAAGACACGTGTAAATTACTCGGAAAGTAATTTGTTTCCTTATTAAACAATCCTAATCCTAATCTACTTGAAACAATAACAACATCCGAAAGATACTCTTTGCTTGGAGACCAAGAGATATTAGCAAATATCATAATTATTTAATAAAATAAAAGGCCTAGCTATAAATGTGCATGACATTCGCATAATTTAAAGTCGACTATCTAAAACCTCAGATATTGCCGCCACAAATTTAACCTCACATTCACCGGCAACGATTCCGGTAAAGTTACTTTTTAACCTTAACTATGTTGTTTAGTTTTATCCTTTTTTTCTATAATCGTAACTTATAATAATTTCAAAAGTGTGGTTTTTCTTTTTCTTTCTAGAGCATGTGATCATATTGTTATATGTGGTTTTATAGATGATCATGCATGAGGTGTTTTATGTGATTAGCTAAAACTCATGGTTACGATGATAAAGGTTTTTGAGTTTAATTAATCTTTAGTATCAGGGTTGAGTTTATTGTGTCGAGTTTCCGTTGAATAAGATTATAAGAATAGTATGATTTTTTTTGAGGTGGTTATGTAGCATTAGGAATAAGTTAATATTTATAAGAATATCTATTGTAATTTAAGTTTCTAGCGTCTTGCTAGACTCTTTTTATATATATTCCATCTTTGCCGTTAAAAAAAAAAAGAATATATGCAAAATGTGTTGAGTTTCGACTGAAACTATAACTCTATAAGAATGTTATCGACCGGCCTAAATACAAGATTAAACCACTTATGCGGAACAATAGGCTTTATGAGTTATCAGTCTATTAAGGTAAAGTGATGTTATTCCGCTTCAGGGATTCCTTGAATCTACTCCCTGGTACGCTTCAGAACCTAGCTATGAGTCTATGCCCCGATCTTGGGACTAAAGGCTCTGTTGACCACGAGAGTGTAAACGCGAAAAGTCTTGAGAAAGACAAAGAGGTATTGATAGAGTATATGAAGACGTATATCCTTCTATTAGGTGGAGTCATGCAAAAAGCACAAAACATCTATTGGAAGCTGTACCAGCTAGATATTGAAAGCAAAATCACTCTTTCATCTCTGGTAACAATATGTGAAACTTATAAGGAATTAAGAATATTCAGAATTGTGGACTTGTGGTTAAGTTTCGATTGAACCTATCAGTGTACATAAAAAAAGGACAAATTTTTTATGAGTTGGTTTAATCTTTTGTCGTTATATGTATACTTTCCATCTATTTGTTACTGATGTATGAAGCATCACCGCTTCAGTCATGCTTATGCTCTCTGTTTTTTGAACGGGTATCCTCAATATATAAGAGGCTTGATAAGTTGATGTTAGTTAAATTTCGCTCTATAGCTATTTATGTTCTAAAGGATTTGTACATGTTTGATAAATGTGATTCTGATATATGTTCATAGGTTTTTGTTTGAAAATATGTTCTCTTTGATAGGATTTTTTGTTGCTACGAAATGACATTCATGGATCTCATTGTTTGATTTCATTCCGTTTTGCAGTAAACATTCACAATGGCTAGAAATCCTAGGAGTGATGAAAACTGGGTTACGAACATGTACCAGAAGATTGAGGCTGCGTGCCAGGACATTGATGACTTTGTATACAAGGTATACTTGTCAACCCGTCTACGGTTACATCAAATACATTTTGCTGATGATTTTGGTAACCTTTTTAATAAAATCTGGAAGATTGTGCTGTCAATAATCATTCTTTTCCAGGAACCGGTTTTATTTGTTGGAAATCAAGTGCAAACAGTTTGTAGGAGTGTGAAAAAGTTCTATTCTGATGTTATGCAAGACTTGATTCTTTCTCCAAAGTGCATTGATTTGGCTGAGGCCTCTACTAGTTCAGTTGCAGCCGTTAAGGAAACCACTGTTAGACGAAACATAAGTAAACCAAAAGAGGCTCCTGTGGTTCCTGAAATGCGTCACCAACCGTCAATTTCTGCTCTACGCAAGTTAAAGCGTATTAGCTCTGAAGATAGTGTACCTCACAGAGATGATAATCTACTAAGTAAGGCTGCCGATCAGGCCATTCAAGTTCCTCTGAACTCTTCTACAAGTAACCAAGAAACTGTTGTGATGGAGCAATCCGCATGTAAAGATGAGAAGTGTGACGATGATCATGAGTTGTTCTTAAGTGAAGATTTGGAGAATAATGAAAGATCTTCTGAACTAGTTGATACTGAAAGCTCACAAAGTGATAAATCATATTTGGATGCTCTTTTGAACACTTCTACAAGTAGCCAAGAAGAATTCACGGTGGAGCAATCCTCGTGTAAAGATGAGAAATGTGATGATGGCCATGAGAAGTTCTTTCGGGAATTATATGAGAATCATAAAAGCTCTTTAGAACTACTTTCTTATGAAACTTTAGAGAGTGATGATTCAGTGTCGGAAGATGGAGACTGTGGTATGAAAGAAAAAAAGTTTGACATAAGGTCTGATGCCAAGTTCTTACGCGAATTATTGGAGAAGAAGGAACTTTGTAACGTAAGTTCACAAAGTAATGATTCAGAATTGGAAAATGAAGGTTCGGGTATAGAAGACAAAAAGATTGAAGTCTTGTTTCGTGAAAAGTTGGAGAAGTATACAATATTGTCTAAACAACTTAGTAATGCAAGTTCGCAGAGTGATGATTTAGTATCGGAAGATGGATATTGGGGTATGGAAGAAAAAGAGTTTGGCATAAAGTCTGATGCCAAGTTCTTACGTGAATTATTGGAGAAGAAGACATTTTGTAATGTGAGTTCACAGAGTGATGATTCACGATTGGTAAATGGAGGTTCGGGCATAGAAGGCAAAAAGATTGAAGTCTTATTTCATGAAAAGTTGGAGAACGATGCTACATCTTCTAAACTACTTAATAATGAAAGTTCACAGAGTAAAGATTCAGTATCGGAAGATGGAGATTGGGGTATAGAAGATATTAGCGACCTGAATGTGGGCACTGACGAACAGATCGAAGTGGAGTCATCCGAAAACAAATCTTTTGAAATGGAAAGTTCGATAACTTTCAATGAAAATAAAGAGGATTCATCAAGTTCGTATTTTAAAAGCGTTGCTGCAGAACCAGATACAATCAACTGTAATCCTGCAGAGGGCCAGATCTCTATACCCTCCCGTGGTCTCTCGTCTTGTGAGCCCGTCACAGTTCTTGGTTGTGATAGCAGTAATGATCCCACAAGACTTGCTTCTTCCAGCTACGCGGTCTCTGATGGTTAGTAAATACCAATTTTTTTTATCACACTTTTTCATTATTTGAGTTATGTTACATCTCTAATGGGCCAAACGGCTAAAATACAAGAACTAACATATTAGAAGGAAACGGGTTGAACGGGTCGAAAGTCACTAATAGTGTGTATTTTTTATGCATTCAACCTCTTGTCATTTTATTTAAACTATCAGATTTTTGTTGAAATAATAAATGTAAATAATCCTATTTGACTACTGTTTTTGTTTAAAAGAACTGTTTGACGAAAAGTTTGTATGGTCAACATAACTCTGTAAAACTTACGAGTGGTTTTGATCCGTTACCCAACTTGCTAATTCACCCATATTGCCACCTCTAAGTTTTAAGTGATCATAGTTGACACTCACTAGATGAAATACAATCTATGAGATCATGTATATCAGTCATGGAATTTGAGGGAGTTTATGTTGAGAAAATTTTATCTTATCCGCACCCGCATCACTTTGTCTTTATGGCTAATTTTATTTTGTCGAATTCCAGACACTATCAAAACCGACGAGCCTGTCTCTATAACTGGATTGGGGACAAGTGAGTATTCCCATAACTGGAATGTTGCAGAATTTGAAGCTTCGTGTTGGTCTGAAATTGGTATGATGCTTTAATCTGATTTTAATTATGATTTTGTCAATGAAGTTAAATCAAAAGTTTTTCTCAGAACAAGTATATTCTCTGCCTATCATGCCTTAATTTTTGATGATGTGAAACTTAACTTCATATACACTAAAGTTTTAGACTAATTCTGATTTGGTAAAATTCTGACAGGAGGAGCAGAAAAATCCACTGTTGATTCCGAAGAACTTATAATGGAAAACATTGACTTGTCAGAAAATAAACAGCTTGCTGAAAGTTGTGTCATAGTTGACGGAAAACTTTTGAACTTTCCGCACAAGTCAAAAGGAAGCAGGTCTTACAAGGTAGAGCTTTTTCTTTGATGTACAACTTTTAATGTTGGTATTTAACCTCTAATTTATTTATACAACTTTTAATGTTTGGTGAAATTTTAACTACGCGTTCATGTTTTCCTCATCAAATTCTAATTTCATTAGCTAATGTACACTGTTGTTATTGGCTTTCACAGAAAATTATACAAGATGCTTTTATTTCGAAAAGGAGGTTAACAAAGGAGTATGAGCAGCTGTCAATTTTGTATGGAGATATCGACAACGAATTCAATCCACCAATCGGAAATGGCATTGCACCAAAATTAACCGAATATTTGCCAGACTCGGAATGGGAGATCCTCTAGTCTCACTCCTTCGTATTTTTGCAGAAAAAGATGAACCAAGTTTTGATAAATGTGTTTAGGATGCTTCTTCTTTGCGCAGAGATACAATACTGTTATTAGTCTTGAATTTTCATCTTGGATTGTTTTTTTTTGTAAAGCTTGGATCTTTGAATTGACGAGTTATATGTGTTAGAAAAAAATCAATGGTGTGTGTGTGATGATCCTGAAAATCTCTGTTGTATCGTATTGAGTTCACTTTCCGTAGAAAATATTTTGACCTTATAAGATGCTTGAGTTGCACGAAATCTCTATCGGGATAATACGAAGAGAATGACAATTTGTGTTTTAGGCACATGATCACAAATTATGAATTTAGAGGAAATTGTATGTGTGTTTTCGTTCTGTATCCTATCCCGAGACTAGTTTTTCTGAATGAAAATATACAGAAAATAACAGTTACGAGTAGTTAAGGTTGGTTAAAACCGAATTTTACAACCAACTGATAAGGACTTTACGGCGTAACACTATGAAAGTTTACGGCATAATGTCCTTCCTTCTTAACTAGTTACGGCGTAACATAATACGTTACTGCGTAAACCACCTAGACTTTGATCCTGAATAAACATCACGGCGTAACCTAAACGTAAGGTTACAGCGTAAACCCAAAGATCCTAGTTCCTTACCCAGCATTAGTTTACGGCGTAACCAAATGTGTTACGGCGTAAACTATACACATTTAGTCATATTAGAAGTTCGTATTAGCTCAACGAATGTGCACTCCACACTTTCTTGACTCGTCACCAAGCCGAATATGAACTCTCACTAGTCTCTAGTAAATCATCATTACAACAAATGGCCTGATGACGCTAAAATCACCAACAAATCCCCCCAATTTTAGTGTAATATTTGATTTACTAAAACATATATAAAGATATATGCAATTATGTTAAAGCAAACATAACGAAACAAACAAATGCATAAATGAAAATGTCTTGCGATTGAATTTTCATCTTAGTATAATACACATTCTAAATATTCGAAAATCGTGGTGTCATAACTGTTGGAAATTTAGTGCAATTGTGGGAATCGGATCATACTTGGAAATGTGTTTGGATGTACGTAGTGTACACCAATCAAATCACTGATTTTCCCTGACTCTTTTAGTGGTTAAATGGGTGGTTACAAACATTTAAGTGGCATGTTTGACTACATTAAATGTTTTATAACAACTTTTGTCTATTTAAGTGACAGATTTGACTGCATTAATGACCATATATTTAATTTGGTCATGTAACCACTAAGGCTGGATGGAGTGGTGGTGAGAAACCCACCTGACACGTCAGCGCCACATCAGCTTTCTCTCTCCAAATAAAACCCACCTTACAACTCACCTTTCAATCGTAACAAGAACTCACCTTACAACTAAAACTCACCTTTCATTAAAATACTCACTTTATATAAAATATACCCACTAAATACCCACACACACTCACAACTAATTAAAATACATTATATAAAATGAAAGGGACCCACCATATACAAACTCACCTAAAGTGAGTTTCTCACCAAGTTGGTGCAAAAAGAAGGCAATACTCACCGAGCTAGTGGAGGGAAATTGTGGTGACTTTTTGGGTGGGATGGAACTCGCATGTGAGTTTTCAACTCACCTAGGTGAGTTTTGCAAAACTCACATCTACTCCGTCCAGCCTAACTCTTAAATTATAGAGAATAATTATATAAGAGATTAATTGGCCATTAATCTCTCATTAATTCCATTAACTAGGTTTTGAGTAAATCCCTTATAAATAAGGATCACAATTGCATGGAAAACACACAGAAAAAAAAATACATAGAAACGCAGGATTCTTGATATGTGCCTAGAACAAGAACAAACACTTGGTTTTATCTCAAGGAGGTATTTGTGATACCCATGCATAGAGTCGAATAATCTTCTTTGGAAAGTGATTACGCGACTTCAAGTGATATCCGATAACCATCTTTGGTAATTAGCTAGATTATTGATTGTCTTCACCCTGATCTGGGCTTTTACAACCAACAATCAAAGAAGATTATTTTATGATAACCAATGGTTGCTGTTGCTATGAAACACATAGCTTCAAACTTTGCCAAGCTTGACAAGTTTGAAGGGGTAGACTTTCGAAGATGGTAGAAGAAGATGTACTTCTTGCTTTGCAGCATGAGTGTGGTGTATGTGCTGACTACTCCCATGCCTGAAGATGGTGGTGATGATGCAACCGTGGAACAAATCAGGAAGAGGGCCAAGTGGGACAATGCTGACTATGTCTGCAGAGGTTTAATCCTCAATGGTATGTCTGATTCCTTTTTTGATATTTACCAAAATGTTGAATCTTCCAAAGAACTATGAGATTCCTTGGAGGCCAAATACATGGCTGAGGATGCATCAAGTAAGAAGTTCTTTGTTAGTAATTTCACAAATTACAAAATGACTGATTCAAGACCAGTCTTGGAATAATACAATGAACTTCTTTGTATACTTGGAAGATTTACACAACATAAAATGAACATGGATGAGGCTATTCAAGTCTCTTGTATCATTGATAAACTCCCTCATTCTTAGAAAGATTTCAAGCACACCTTGAAACAGAAGAAATAGGAGTTAACTCTTGTTGAGTTGGGCAATCATCTGCGTATTGAGGAGTCCCTCAGGATGCAGGATAGTGACAAGCCAAAAGGCAACAATGTTGCTGGTCCTTCAGTTGTCAATATGGTGGAGCATAACAACTCCTCCAGGTACAATGACGACAAGGGTAAACGTAAGCATCATGATAACACCAAAGCCGATCCTAACAAAAAATCTAAAGTGACTTGTTGGAAGTGTAGAAAACCTGAACACTTGAAAAAGGATTTTAAAAGTGAAAAAGTTGGCAACAAAGCCAATGGTTCAGGCATAAATGGTTCAGTGGATGGTTCTACGGTACTTCTACCAACCCACTAAAAGGTTAAAATATGTTTAATAAATCTTTTCAGGTTTATTATGTTACATATGTATCTGAGGCTTATTATGTGCAGGATGATGATGTTGCGTGGTGGGTTGACTCAGGAGCAACTGTTCATGTGTGTAA
This sequence comes from Tanacetum coccineum, assembly GCA_026074375.1. Lineage (NCBI taxonomy): Eukaryota > Viridiplantae > Streptophyta > Magnoliopsida > Asterales > Asteraceae > Tanacetum > Tanacetum coccineum. Next base: position 30,116 of record BQNB010001788.1, on the reverse strand, counting down.
AGATAGATGTTGGTTCAAGACCTATGAGTCGCTGAATGATGGATCTATTCTTCACATGGGAAATGAGTCAACAACCATGGTATATGGACGTGGTTGTGTAGATCTTAGGTTTAGTTCTGGAAAGATTGTTTCGTTGTTTAATGTTTTACATGTTCCTAATATAAGGAAGAATTTGGTTTCTAGTAATGTTTTGAATAATTGTGGACATAAACAAGGGATTGAATCTAATAAATTTGTTTTATCCAAACATGGTGTGTTTATTGGTTTTGGTTATTTAAGTAATCATGTGTTCAAGCTTAATATTTTCAATGATAATATTGGTTCAGCCTTTATGTCAACCTCTCAACTAAATAATTCAATCTTATGGCATGCTAGACCGGGCCATGTCCACTTTAAGAGGATGCAAGATATGTCAAAGGATGGGTTAATCTAAGCTTTTGACATGGACACTGAAAAGTGTAAGACTTGCATGCTGACCAAAATAACTAAGAAACTATTTTAAAATGTAAAACGTGAAACTGAAGTTTTGGACTTAATCTATAGTGATCTGTATGATTTACATGCTACTCCCTCTTTAGGGAATAAGAAATACTTTATGACATTTATTGATGTTTCTTTAAGATTTTGTTATGTTCATTTATTACATTCAAAGAATAAAGCATTAGATAAATTCAAAGTATTCAAAACTGAAGTTAAATTACAACAAGGGTCCCAAATCAAAATATTCAGGACTGATAGAGGAGGTGAGTACATGGATACTCTGTATTTTCAGTCTGTTGGTATTATCTATGAAACGACTGTACCCTATACTCCACAACAAAATGGTATATTTGAAAGGAAAAATAGAGTACCGAAAGAGATGGTTAATACCATGTTGTCTTACTTAGGACTGAGTCAAGGATTCTGGGGTGAAGCTATGCTAACAGCTTGCTATTTATTAAATAGGGTTTCTATCAAAAGGAACAGGATAACCCCCTATGAACTCTAGACTAAAAGAAAACCAAACCTGAACTACCTTAGGGTTTGGGGTTGTAGGGCAGTTGTAAGACTCCCTGATCCAAAGCTAAAAACTTTGGGTGAAAGAGCATTGAATGCATCTTTGTTGGATATGCTGAGCATTCCAAGGCTTTTAGGTTCTTTGTTATTGAACCTAATAATTCAGTTGCAATTAACTCAATAATTGAATCAAGGGATGTTATATTTGATGAGAATAAATTCTCTTCAGTCCCTAGACCAAGTCTCAGGATTCCAAATGGAACTGAAGACATTGGTGGTTCAGTGGTCCCTAAAGAGGTCACTGAAGAGGTTGTTCAGCAACCTGAACTTGAGCTTAAAAAAGCAAAAAGAATAGGACTCCAAAGGGCTTTGGACCTGAATTTCAATTATACTTAATTAAAGGAACAAAGGATGAGGTCTTTGATCAACACTCCTATTGCTTTAATGTTGAGGATGACCCTAAAACATTTGATGAAGCAATGAAATGCCGACGAACCATTAGCCGTTCCGTTGGATGGACTTCACTTTGATGACAAGCTTCAATTTGTCGAGGAGCCGGTAGAAATCATGGACCGTGAAGTTAAACGGTTGAAGCGAAGCCGCATTCCACTAGTCAAGGTTCGATGGAACTCCAGGAGAGGTCCTGAGTTCACATGGGAACGCGAAGATCAATTCAGGAAGAAATATCCACACCTCTTCACAAAGACCGCACCGTCGTCAAGTGCCGCGTCTTAAGCCTTGAGGACAAGGCTCACTTAACGGGGGGAGACTATAACACCCCGTGTTTTAGGGTCATTGACGTCGTCAATAAATTCACTATGTATTTTTAGTATTGTACGCGTTTGCTTTTAATCGTAATCGTTAAGTTAAATCGCGTAAGCTAAAAATTATCGTTCAATGTAAACGGGCATCAAACAATTAAATGTTTACATCAAGCAAGTGTTAAGTAATTATTTTGATGATAATTATTAACTTTGTTCATTTTTATTTTTATTGGTTACGTAAATTGGTTACGTTTCGCGATAAAATACGTTTAGGCATTCCCGGAAGCACCAAAACCTATCTACGCTTCAACAAATACCCACGATTATACCCAATACTCAAAATAATCAAAATATCATCATACATATGTGTATGTGGCCGGATATGCAAGGATAGAACCAAAGAAATATCTATTTTGATGACTCTTGCCCTAAATATCAAGGATAAGACTTATCCTAGGGAACCAAGTCTTACACCTTTACATACACTTGACTAATTTCCCTAGAAATCCTCCTTTGGTTCCTTGAATAAGTCCTTGGGGTATATAATGCCTAAACTAGTGGAAGTAACACATACACTTCTCATTCATAAGGTGTAAACAACAAAACACTCTCTCTTTTCCTCTCCTACAAACCCACGGCATCAAACACCCCTTTTACATAAACCATAGCTTGATTTTCTAAGACCATACAAGCACTCATACATCCTTCCTATGATAACCTAAGGTGTTTGCAAGGGTTGGTTAAAGGTTTGCAAGGTTTAAGCAAGTTATTGAAGGATTAGGGTTTTGGCTTGAATTAGGGTTTTCAAGAGTTGCAAGCTAGGGTTTTGTTGCTAAACAAGTGTGTAGATCTTGTTGTTCATCATCATAAGGTTATCTAAAACTCTTTATGTCCTTCATTTATCATTTTATGCATATATATGTTCTATTTAGCAATATCACCATTTAGGATACTTTTAAACATGTGAAATGGATTTTTACTTGTGATCATTGTTTTGTGAACTTTTGTACATGTTATATTGATGTTAATATTGTGTTATAATGGAAGTATAAGCCTTGTACACTCTTGGTTTATGTATAAAAAGTTCATGTGTAAACTTGTTAAATTAGGGTTTCTTTAATAGTTTTGATTAAAAGTAAGATTAGAGAACTTTTCATCTTAGATACATGGACAAATTATGGACTAATGGACTTATTATATGTAAGAAATAAGCTATAAAGTGTTGTAAAGTATTTGTAACAAGGTGTTGAAGCTTAAAAGTATAAAATCAAGCTTAAAACAAGTTTTTAACACAAACTTCAAAACTTTCTGTTTTGGGATAAAAATGAAAGTGTCTATCTTATGTTTTATAAAGATAGTACATCCCATGAGGATTCCAAAATGATAAGAAACTCATAAAATGGATTAATAACGAAGAAGATACGCTAATTGCGAGTTTACGACGATAAATACTTTTATAAAACTATTTTTATAAAAGTTACTATTTACCACAGAAACTTATACTTTTAAAACATCAATAAATTGATAAAACTTTTAATTACAAGAACGTGCTCGCAAGAATTGCTAAAAATGGAGCTATAACGAATAAGATACGATATTTACGAGTTTTACGCTAATTAAAACGTAAAAATAAGTTATTAGCTGTGATGAACAGTAAAAACACTATTCACCACAGAATGTTGAAAACTTAAAAATGTAATATTATGATCACTCATCTTAATACGAAAGCGTGGACGTAAGAAACGCGAGAAACAGACTTAAAACGATAAAGTTAGTTCATTTTTGCTAAAGGCGTATTTATAAACGTTTTTACTTTATAAATATGATTTCACGAAATTTCTAAATTACGATTAGACGGTGATGAAGCTATATAGAATTATATGTGGTTATCAAAGTACTATATTACTAGGGAGTTCATAATGAGGCCTCTTCGGGATACAATGTTTTACAACTGGACACAAGTGGATACTTTTACATTATGATTACGTGTTGCCTAAGTAGCGATAACCCAATCTGAGCCCATTATCATGAATTGTCAATTACTGGACTGTGAGCGCAAATGTTATGAATAGATCTATTGGGATTGACGTCCTCGTTTGGGTGATTAGCTATCACTGGGCAAACGAACGTATACCATGTCGAACATAGGATGTTGCGGGTTAGAACATCACCACGGGCAATGTAGGCCATTTATATGGTATTCATTTATGTCGAGCTTCAGTGTCATGAACTTAGGGCAACGTAATATGTTTTATACTTTGGACACAAGTGGTAAATTTTATATTATGATTACGTGTTGCCTAAGTAGCGATAACCCAAGTTGAGCCCATTATCATGAACTGGTTAATTACTTGGAGGGTAAGCGCGAATGTTATAAATAAATCTATTTGAGATTGACATCCCTATTCGGGTGAGTTATGCACACTGTGCCGGTATGCCGGATAACGAACGTATACCATGTCGGACTGGGGATGTTGCGGGTTAGAACATCCATACGGGCATTGTGGGCAATTTTACATTGCAATATATTGTCGAGCTTCAGTGTCATGAGCTTAGGGCGAACGTAATTGCATTTATGTGATGTCTGCATCTGTTGCATTATCATACAAATGGGTGATCTTTTGGTCCTGCATTATGATGATTTTATTTAACCAATGAATTCACCAACAATAATGAGACCATTTTAAAGCAATGTTTTTCAGGAGGTCAATAGGCCAAAACAGGTGCTGGGATAAAGATGGTGATTATATGTTTTGGATATCATGCAAAACAAAAGATTTGGTTGCAAATGTTTTTTGTAAAATGTTTTATGAACTAGTGGTCTTTGTACTATCAATGTCGAACAAGTTTAAAGCTTCATAGGCTTTTTGGTAACAATATTTGCTAAAATCCAATGTATCCATTTTTACGACTTTTAATGGTCGTTCTATATATATCTTGTGTTGTTGATCTATGAAGTAACACGCCCCCTGACTCATATTCTGCTGCGAGCCATTTTGGGGGTGTTACAGATTGGTATCAAGAGCCAAGGTTATAGAGAACCAGGTGAAAAATGTTTTGCTGGACTATAACCATTTTCAAAACATTGCTTTAGTGCAAAAGGGGTTGCACGGGATATACATGCATACATACATGCATATACTAGTTGCTGCATTAGTTGGTTAGACTAGATGCATTCATGATTGATATACGTGTTATAATATAATATGTATATTACTATAAGGGTCTTATACTAAATACTTATGTAAGCTACTTTTTGATTTTCAGATATTACGATGTCGGATTCGGAAGATTCCACAGTCACATACACGCAGGTGTCGAGTCCATTTAAGAATTCATCAGATGTGGGCTCACCGGGAGTCGACAGACCATCTGTGATGCCAGAGGACCCATATGCTTACATAGTGGCTGCTTATCAGGCTCCACCATTGCCTGACTACATGCCTGGCCCCGAGGAGCCGCAGTCACCACCCCCACTGGACTTGGTTCCTGAGCTGATGTACCCTGAGTACATGCTACTGGAGGATGAGATACTCCTGGCTAAGGAGCAGCCACAGCCTGTTGCTGCCTCACCCACTGCAGATTCACCAAGATATGTTCCTGAGTCTGATCTGGAGGAGGAGCCGGAGGCTGATGATGATGAGGATCCCAAGGAGGATCCAGTTGACTACCCTGATGATAGGGATGATGATGATGAGGAGGAGGAGGAGCCTTCCAAGAGATGATGTCGATGATGAGGACGAGGATGAGGACGAGGATGAGGAGGAGGAGGAGGAGCACCCAACTCTGGCCGACTCTGTCTCACCTGTACACCATATGACTTCCAGGATATTTATCCGGGATGAGCCATCCATATCACTTCCTCCTAGGGAAGAGGTCAAGCGACTTCTTGCCTTAACCACTCCACCACCATCACCACTTACTCCACTATCATCTCCATTACCATAGATACCATCTCCCCCACTCCCAGCATCATCACCAGTATCTGTATTACCTGCATTACCACTACCTACTTCATCACCACCTTTGCAGTTACTATCTTCTGACCGCAGGGCAGACAGACCCGAGATTACACTACCACCTCAGAAGAGGTTGTGTATTAATCTTGGTCCGAGATGTGAGGTGGGAGAGAGTTCAGCTGCTGCTGCCGCTAGACCGATTAGAGGTCGTAGGGCAGACTATGGGTTTGTCGATACTGTGGATGCTAAGATCAGTCGACGGAGAGCCGAGGAGGTCGGCTATGGGATTAGAGATGTTAGGTAGACCCGAGAGATATGCTTGCTTTAGAGGTAGCACTGACGACCCTTGAGGGGGTCAACACTAGGGTGACTGAGCTGGCTGCAGTTCAGGAGCAGGACACCCAGGACATCTATGGTGTGATAGAGGATACTCAGGGTAGGCAGACCCGAATATATCAGAGAGTTAAGACATTGGTTGATGATAGTCAGTACCACTATAAGACTGCATGACTACTAGATCAGGAGGCTCTGGTTTCCCGAGAGGCATGGGGACGCTCCATGAAGGTTAGCTATATGGCACGTTCAGAATAAGATTATGGCATTACCTGCAATTATTATGAGTCAGTAGACAGTGATCTCACAGCTGTAGGCAGCTAATCGTAGGAGTCAGACTGTGACCTCAGAGATGCTACAAGCAGACCACATGAGGTAAGTAGAGATTGCAGCATTACGGACATTTGACCATACCTGACAGGAGCAGCTTATGCAGACTTTGACATTGATCCAGTCACTACAGGGACAGGTGACAGCACTGTAGGGACAGCAGGGACCTTCTAGAGGTCCAGCACAGCCAGTTGCACCGTAGAGGCTGTATAGTTCATAAGATCAGTTATGGCTAGTTGTTTTGTATATAACCTACTAAGTATTACGTGACACCCTGACTAGTGGGCTCTAGGATTATGTGATTAGTAGCTATCTTTTGTTAGCCGGCTAAGTATTATGGGTTTTATACCCAGCTAACATGGTAGTAGGATTTGTATTTTCATTTCTTGTATCAAGAAATCGTGTATGTTTTCCATGTATATATAGAATGGTGGTATTATGTCAGGAATGTAATATGTTTTGGTTTTGTAGATCGAAATTTGTAATGAATGAATGTCGAATTATCTATACTAGAGTGTGAGAACTCAGTTCAGTTTATATATTTCACTGTGAGATGGTGATCAAGTTTATTTATTGTGTAAATGTCTGTCATGGTTAAGATTTTATGAAATCAACGGGTTAATACTTTTTGTGATTAAAAGAAAATGGCACCAAAAAAATAACCACGAGGGCTAGACGCACCTAAAAACAACAACTACTACCAAACATCTGTCACCATCCCACTTCAGCAATGATGACCCAAGGTGTCCACTAGCTTGCACAAGCAGCACGTGAATGCAAACAGAGCTGGCGATGACAGCCCACTACTTTGGAACGGGTTGTCAGGAGGACTGAACGCGTGCTCGAGAATGCACTTACCAGTGAATTTATGAAAGTGTCCAACCTCTGAATTCAAAGGCACTGAGGGAATTGTTTTAAACTAACTCAATGGTTTGAAAGGATGGATACTGTGTTTCGCTATTTTAGGATATTGAATGTAAAAAAAAAGTTTATTAAAATATATTTATAAATACTTCTTTCGTTTATTAAAATAAAATTAACATTTATCACTATAAAAAAACCCACCTGCTCGGTGGAGAATCAATCAGTTTTCTACTTGTACTCTTTTAGCAGGTGCCTCTGACGGTGGTGGAAATTCCACGTTTAGGATTCTTGGTCCATGATGCTGCTTATGTGTGAACTTGGACATAACTGAAAAAGAAAATGGCTGACAAGTATTGCCCGAGAAATGAGATGAAGAAGCTTTAGACTGAGTTATAGAATTTGGAAGTACAAGGTACCGATGTAACAAGGTACAACCAACGTTTCCAGGAGCTGGCTTTGCTATGTGTTCGAATGTTTCCAGAAGAGTCTGATAAAGTTAAAAGGTATGTCGGTGGGTTGCCCGACATGATTCATGGGAGTGTTGTGGCATCGAAACCAAAAACCATGCAGGAAGCAATTGAAATGGCAACTGAGCTAATGGATAAGAAAATCTGTACTTTTGCTGAAAGGCAGGCTGCAAACAAGAGGAAGTTTGAAGACACTTCCCGAAACAACCAAAACCAACAACAGCCTTCTAAAAGGCAAAATGTGGCAAGGGCATACATTGCAGCATCTGGAGATAGGAAACCGTACGGAGGATCTAAACCTTTGTGCGCCAAATGTAATTGCAACCATGACGGTCCATGCACGCTAAGATGCTACAAGTGCAACAAGGTTGGCCACTTTGCTCGTGACTGTAAGAGCACTACAAATGCCAATGTTGCCAACAACCAGAGGGGTACTGGGATGGGTCAGAAGTCTACTTGTCATGAGTGCGGGGCACAAGGACATTTCAGAAGGTATTGTCCAAAGCTAAACAACAATAATAACAACAACAAAAACAACAACCGTGGTAACCATGTTGGGACTGGAAATGCTCAAGCAAAGGTGTATGCTGTGGGTAATGCGGGGACAAACCCGGACGCGAACGTCATTACGGGTACGTTCCTCCTCAACAACCGTTATGCTTCTGTTTTATTTGATACTGGTGCCGATAGAAGTTTTGTATCCACTGCATTTAGCTCTCAAATTGATATCGCACCGACTGTCTTAGACCATGATTATGCCGTAGAACTAGCTGATGGTAGAATAATTAGCGTTAATACTATCATTCGGAGTTGCACTATAAATTTTCTGAACCACCCTTTCAACATCAATTTAATGCCCAGTGGAGATGGTAGTTTTGACGTTATAATTGGCATGGACTGGTTGTCAAAATATTAGGTTGTCGTTGTTTGTGCGAATAAGATTATTCGCATTCCCTAGGGAAGAGAAACTTTGATTTTCATGGTAACGGAGTAACCGGGAACATGAGACTCGATTAAACATCATCTCGTGCATGAAGACGCCAAAAGTAATATCAATAAGGATGTAGGAGATCTTTTTTGGCACATGTTACTTACAAAAGGCGAAGACAAGTCGGAGAAGAAGCGACTTGATAATGTACCAATTGTTCAGGATTTTCCTGAAGTATTTCTCGAGGACTTGCCGGGTCTTCCTCCGACTCATCAAGTGGAATTCCAAATTGATTTGATACCCGGTGCTGTACCTGTAGCACGGGCACTTTACCGATTGACGCCTTCTGAGATGAAAGAGTTTTCGGAGCAACTGAAAGAACTGTCCGACAAGTGTTTTATAAGGCCCAGTTCCTCACCTTGGGGAGCTCCGGTCTTGTTTGTCAAGAAGAAGGATGGATCATTCCGGATGTGCATTGATTACCGGGAATTAAACAAGCTGACAGTGAAGAATCGTCATCCACTTCCAAGGATTGACGATTTATTTGATCAACTCTAAGGATCCTGTGTTTATTCGAAGGTAGACTTGCGATCTGGTTATCATCAACTTATAAGTACGGAAGGAGCTAATTTCCCGAAGACGGCATTCAAAAGACACGTTATAGTCATTATGAGTTCCAAGTGGATGCCATTAGGCTTACTAACGCAAACAGCGGCGGTAGTTTATGGACCTCATGAAACCGCGTGTGCAAGCGCCCTAAAACCCCCCCCCCCCCACCCCCCCCCATACCTGGATAAATTTGTGATTGTATTTATCGACGATATCCTCATCTACTCGAAGAACAAGAAAGAGCATGAAGAACATCTTAGGACGATTCTAGAATTGCTTAAGAAGGAGGAGTTGTATGCTAAGTTCTCCAAATGGGAATTTTGGATTCCTAAGGTGCAATTTCTCGGTCATGTGATTAATAGTGAAGGCATTCATGTGGATCCCGCTAAGATCGAATCCATTAAGGATTGGGTGTCTCCTAAGTCACCAACGAAGATTCGTCAATTCTTAGGTCTTGATGGGTATTATAGAAGATTTATTGAAGGGTTTTTCGAAGATACCCAAACAATGACCAGATTACACGAAGAAGTCCAAGTTTGTTTAGAGGCGACAAACAAGAAGCAGCGTTCATTCAAACATTGAAACAGAAAGTTTGTGTAATGCACCAATATCTTGGCTTTAACAGAAGGAATGAAGATTTATGTTCGCATACTGCGATGCTTCCATAATCCTTGAGAGAGAATACCAAGGAAGAGAACGTTAATCCTGATAAATATGATCTTTAGCCCATAAATAAGGATCTGGAAAATAGTGTGGCAAAATTACTTTCTGAGAACGACCGTCTTTGTAATGAAATTAATCATGTGAAATAGGTTTTTAAAGATCAATTTGACTCAATCAAACAGACATGTGTTCGTCATAAAGAACAAAGTGACTCTTTAATTAACAAACTGAACTTAAAATATGTGGAAAATAAGGATTTAAAAGCTCAAATTCAAGATAAGGTTTTTGTGATAACATCATTAAAAATGATTTACGAAAGTCAAAAGGGAAAGAAATTGTTGAAAATGTTGTTCACATACCTTCTGCCACCACTATTGCTCCAGGCATGTTCAAGCTTGATTTAAAACCGTTGCCTCCTAGGTTATTGCAAAATAGGGAAGTTCACATAGACTATCTTAGGAACACACAAGAACAAGCTAATATTCTTTGGGAAATAGTTAAACAAGCTAAGGCGAAACAACCTCTAGATAGCAAGTCAGACTTTGCCTGCAAGTATGCCACAAGAATTTAGGAGTTGCTTGTATATGTTCAAGATACGTGCCCTAATGCGATAACACCTAGTGCTAAGAAGGTCACTGTCAAACCCACGAACAATGTCAAGAAAATTAGGTTTGCTGAACCTCTCACATCCTCAAGCAAGATTCAATAGGTAGAGTCTTCTAATACATCAGATTCTAATACACCTGTGTTGTCTTCTACAGGAGTGAAGTGTTCTACTAGTAATTGCGGATCAAAGCCTCCAGGCAATAAAAAGAATGATAGGATCTCTCAAACACCAAGTAGGAACAACAAGAATAAAGTAAAAGCCCAACCTAGGAAAGTAAATAAAGTGAATCGTGTTGTTAAGCCTGTTTGTGATGTTGATGTTAAACATTCACTATCAAAAGCGAATTCTAAAATTCTCTGTGCTACTTGTAATAAATCGATGTTTGATGGTGTTCATGATAAATGTCTTCTTGATCTTGTGCAAAATGGGAATAAACGTACTAAATCTGCTAAGAAACATAGAAAACAAAATGTTTGAAACCTACGGGTCATATATTCACTGAAGTAAGATTTAAGTAGAAACCAACAGGCAAAACTTTCATTATAATTGGTAACTCGTGCCCTTTAACTAGGTTTACCTTAACTAACATAGTGCCTCCTAAGCAAACTACTTCCCACTCAGATGCAATACAAAAACCAGAGAGAAAAGTCTATAGCAAGAAACCCAAAAATGTTAAAAACATAGGCTCGAGTAAAATAGCTAAGATTGTAAAAACTAAGAATGCTAACCACTCGGAACCCAATCAAACTTGGGGATCCAATGCTATAGATATTCCATCGTCTTCTTCTCTTGTCATGACAGGTTTTCCAGATTGTACTTTGGTATCTGGACTCTGGATGTTCAAAACACATGACAGGGAATCGTTCTCAGCTCATGAACTTTGTCAGTAAATTTCTAGGTACTGTTAGATTCGGGAACGACCAGATTGCAAGGATTATGGGGTATGGTGACTATCAGCTGGGAAATGTTGTTATCTCAAGGGTATACTACGTTGATGGGCTTATACATAATTTGTTTTATGTTGGACAATTTTGTGATGCAGATCTTGAAGTTGCATTTCGGAAAAACACTTGCTTTATTTGAAATTTAGAAGGTGTTGATCTACTTTCAGGATCCCAAGACACAAATTTGTACACAATTTCTCTTGATGACATGCTTAAATCATCTTCGATCTATCTTCTATCCAAAGCGTCCAAGACTAAGAGGTGGTTATAGCACCGTCGACGATTACTCAAGATTTACATGGGTTAGATTTTTGAAGACAAAAGATGAAGCTCCTACGGCCATCATCAAATGTATTAAAAACATTCAAGTTCGTTTGAAAGCTACATAATAACACCTCGTGTTTTAGGGTCATTGACGTTGTCAATAAATTCACTATGTATTTTTAGTATTGTACGCGTTTGCTCTTAATCGTAATCGTTAAGTTAAATCGCGTAAGCTAAAAATTATAGTTCAATGTAAACGGGCATCAAAGAATTAAATGTTTACATCAAGCAAGTGTTAAAGGATTATTTTGAGGATAATTATTAACTTTGTTCATCTTATTTTTATTGGTTACGTAAAGTGCTTACGTTTCACGATAAAATACGTTTAGGCATTCCCGGAAGCACCAAAACCTATCTACGCTTCAACAAATACCCACGATTATACCCAATACTCAAAATAATCAAAATATCATCATACATATGTGTATGTGGCCGGATATGGGGAGATAGGACCAAAGAAATATCTATTTTGCATGACTACTTCCTAAATATCAAGGATAACTCTTATCCTAGGGAACCAAGTCTTACACCATTGTAACCACTTGACTAATTTCCCTATAAATACTCCTTTGGTTCCTTGAATAAGTCTTGGGGTATATAATGCCTAAACTAGGAAGCAAACACATACACATCACTCATTTCCAAAGTGTAAACAAAATTATCTCTCCCTTTTCCTCTCGTATAACCTACGGCATCAAACACCCCTTTTACATAATCCATAGCTTAATTTTCTAAGACCATACAAGTACTAATACATCCTTCCTATGATAACCTAAGGTGTTTGCAAGGGTTGGTTAAAAGTTTGCAAGGTTTAAGCAAGTTATTGAAGGAATAGGGTTTTGGCTTGAATTAGGGTTTTCAAGAGTTGCAAGCTAGGATTTTGTTGCTAAACAAGTGTGTAGATCTTGTTGTTCATCATCATACATCATCATAAGGTTATCTAAAACTCTTTATGTCCTTCATTTATCATTTTATGCATATATTTGTTCTATGTAGTAAAATCACCATTTAGGATACTTTTAAACATGTGAAATGGATTTTTTACTTATGATCATTGTTTTGTGAACTTTTGTACATGTTATATTGATGTTAATATTGTGTTATAATGGAAGTATAAGCCTTGTACACTCTTGGTTTATGTATAAAAAGTTCATGTGTAAACTTGTTAAATTAGGGTTTCTTTAATAAGTTTTGATTAAAAGTAAGATTAGAGAACTTGTCATCTTGGATACATGGACAAAGTATGGACTAATGGACTTATTATATGTACATAAGCTATAAAGTGTTGTAAAGTATTTGTAACAAGGTGTTGAAGCTTAAAAGTATAAAATCAAGCTTAAAACAAGTTTTTAACACAAACTTCAAAACTTTCTGTTTTGGGACGAAAATTAAAGTGTCTATATTATGTTTTATAAAGATAGTACATCCCATGAGGATTCCAAAATGATAAGAAACTCAGAAAACGGATTAATAACGAAGAAGATACGCTAATTACGAGTTTACGACGATAAATACTTTTATAAAACTATTTTTATAAAAGTTACTATTCACCACAGAAACTTATACTTTTAAAACATCAATAAATTGATAAAACTTTTAATTACGAGAACGTGCTCGCAAGAATCGCTAAAAACGGAGCTATAACGAATAAGATACGACATTTACGGGTTTTACGCTAATTAAAACGTAAAAATAAGTTATTAGCTGTGATGAACAGTAAAAACACTATTCACCACAGAATGTTGAAAACTTAAAAATGTAATATTATGATCACTCGTCTTAATACGAAAGCGTGGACGTAAGAAACGCGAGAAACGGACTTAAAACGATAAAGTTAGGTCATTTTTGCTAAAGGCGTATTTATAAACGTTTTTACTTTATAAATATGATTTCACTAAAACGATTAGATGGTGATGTAGCTATATAGAATTATATGTGGTTTTAGTTAATCAAAGTGCTATATTACTAGGGAGTTTCATAATGAGGCCTCTTCGGGGTGGCGTATCGACGAGTTGTTGGATTTACGATTTAAAGTGTCCTAGCTCCTCATACGTCACTACATGACCTCTTAATTATGATAGCCCGAACGATAGTATGATGTAGCTAAAAAGGATTATATATGGTAGTTGTTAGTCTAAGTACTTGAGTACTCATACGACCTATATTAACTAGGTTGCATTCGGGCGTTAGCGTGACGCGTTTTCATTAGGGATATTTCATTATCAATTTACTCACTCGAGGTGAGTTCATAGCCCCTCGTTTTACATGATTTGTTTTATAAGTTTTGGGGTGAGAAACATGCATTGTTTTTATAAATGGACACAAGTGGATATTTTATGTTATGATTACGTGTTGCCTAAGTAGCGATAACCCAATTGAGCCCATTATTATGAACTGTCAATTACTGAATTGTGAGCGCGAATGTTATGAATAGATCTATTGGGATTGACATCCCCGTTCGGGTGATTAGCTATCACTGGCCAAACGAACGTATACCATGTCGATTAAAGGATGTTGCGGGTTAAAACATCAATACGGGCAATGTGGGCAATTTTATATTGCTATTTAATTAAGTCAAGCTTCAGTGTCATGAGCTTAGCGCAACGTAATTACATTTTATGATGTTTGCATTTGTTGCATTGTCATGGGGAAATCTTGTGGTCCTGTATTATACGATTTAATAAATCTATGAATTCACCAACTTTATGTTGACGTTTTAAAGCAATGTTTTTCAGGAGGTCAATAAGCACGAGGTGCAAGGGATACATTGGTGGTTTTGATTTGGATATCATGCATTAAAGATTTTGTCGCATTACATTTTGTATATCTGTTATGGGCTAGAAATCTTTGTATTTTGAACAAGTGGACAAGTTAAGCTTCAGGCTTTTTGTAACAAATATTTTCTAAATACAATGTATCAGTTTTAAACGACTTTTAAATGGTCGTTATATATATATATATATATATATCTTGTGTTGTTGATCTATGAAGTAACACGCCCCCTGACTCATATTCCGCTGTGAGCCATTTTGGGGGTGTTACAGATTGGTATCAAGAGCCAAGGTTATAAAGAACCAGGTCAAATGTTTTTGCTAGACTATAACCGTTGTCAAAACATTGCATTCATACAAAGGGGTTTTTACGGGGCATTCATATACTAGTTGTTGCATTAGTCAGTTAGACTAGATGCATTCATGATTGAAATACGTGTTTATAATATATTACATATATAAGGATAAGAGTATTATATTAATATACTTATATAAGCTACTTATGATTTTTAGATTTGATCATGTCAGATTCTGAGGATTCTACAGTTACGTACACTGCGGTACCTAGTCCGTATGAGGACTCATCAGACATGGGGTCACCAGGGGTTGAGGGACCACCCATGATGCCAGAGGACCCGCATGCGTATGTGGTAGCTATTTTTCAGGCTCCACCATCTCCGAATTACGTGCCTGGCCCTGAGGAGCCAGAACAGGCACCACCTTCACCTGTTTACTTACCTTATGTACCGGAGCTGGTATACCTGAAGTACATGCCACCTGAGGACGATGTCCTACCAGCTGAGGAGCAACCATTGCCTGCTGCTGCTTCACCTACTACTGAGTCACCGGGATACATTCCTGAGTCTGATCCAGAGGAGGAGGATGATAAGGATCCTGAGGAGGATCCAACCGACTATCCTATTGACAGAGGAGACGACGGGGATGATGAGAAGTCATCTGATGATGATGATGATGTTGAGGAGGATGAGGAGGACGAGGATGAGGAGGAGGAGGAACACCTAGCTCCTGCCGACCCTGCAGCTGTTGCTTTTCCAGTTGATTAGGACCCCTCTGATGAGGAGACTGAGCCATTCGAGACCGATGAGTCTGCGGCCACACCACCATCTTTACCACACCTTACTTACCGTGTCACGGCTAGGATGTCCATCCGACCCCAGGCGCCGACACCGTTCCTCTTTGAGGAAGATGCTGAGAGGTTTCTTGCCTTACCTACTCCACCATTATCACCCCTCTCTCCATACTCATCACCACTCCCTTAGATACCCTCTCCACCATTACCTATACCATCACCACCACCCAATAGCCCTACGTATATCAAGGCACCTCTGGGATTCAGAGCTGCTGGGATTAGACAGAGAGATACACCACCATCTCCTGGAAAGTTATAGTTGGGAGTGCAGTCCAACGTCTCATAATTTATAGTTTGTCTTTTTGTCTATTTAGGATATGTTTAATGTAATCATAGTTATAGTCTAACGTTAATTGGTTCGTCTGTATATACCGTGTAGAGTAGGTAATTACATTATATCAATTGAAGTTTAGAGTTAAGTTTCTTCAATAAAAGTCTTGCGCGTTTGGCAATCATTGTTCTTATTCTTCCTGTTTTGTGTCGTATACAAAGCTTGATTATATGAACCATAGATACCTTAAGGAGACCCACCAATCTATTTTCGCCAAAATTAATTCTTATAATCATATTTGCAACAGATGAATAATTAACATAAAACTATACCTAGCTCTTGATCCACCATTGGAGTTTTCATATATGAATTTTTACGATCTTGATGGTTAACAGATCAAATCAAGCAATCAACAACTTAAGCGGAAGCATGCCATATTACAAATTACCTATGGATCTTCATGCATTATGCCAAGTTATCACTACCCAAAATTACATCATATATTTTTTGGCTAAACTGTACCAAATAATTAGAAAATAATTATCGATGAACTGACATCATAAACAAGGATTACTTGCATCTTGAATCGGATTAAGAAGCGGATTGGATCTCGCATCAGTAACCTATATATCTATTTCTTTAACCAAAACCGCAAGAAGATGAACGCTTGTTAAAACAAAGGCTTCACACCTCTTATGTGCAATCATACTTACTATTGGAGATCCCTTGAAATTTTTTGCTTTTGTTTTTTTCAAAAAACCTTTTTTTTTAACAACAATATGTGTTCAACAAGTGTTCAAATAAACAAGGAATACAATTCGAATGGGACTTTGTTTCCCCCTTGGTGATTCGGCCGAATATGAGAGAGAAGGAAAAAAGAGATCAACATATGGTTATAGGAGAAATGACTAAGGTGGTGTTTGATAAAGACTTAATTGACTTAATATGAAAAAAACTGAATTGATTAAGTCATGTGAAAACTGTTTGTTTGTGACTTAATAAAGAAATATTAAGTAATAAAACTGAGGCTGTCTGCATTAAGTCATCTTTTAATTAAATGTGACTTAATAAAAAAAATTAACAAACAAGCCCTAACTCATTTTAAAGGAATCCTTTAATATCTCTTCTTAAAATAGCTAATGAAATGAAAGATATGATCTTATCATACCTTACTATTTAACTTTAGTTAGTGAAATGACTAACTTTGCAACACACATTTCCCGTTAGTCCTCGTTAAGTCCAACTTTCCTAGTAAGTTTACCGAGTCTCCCCCTCTCGTATGCCTTTGTCGTGATATATATACAACATATATATAATTACAGTAGAATCGTAGTTCGTGCAAGCGTGTGACCTCATAAGCCAATGAAACTAGTCAATAATATTAGATATATATTGTATCGTGCACATAATTCCATCATATAGTTCGATGTTCGACGCGTCGCTATTGCCCCACATGTAACCACCTTATATATTGTCACACCTCGTCTAAGGCTGAAACACGAGGCGGGATGGAGGGATTGATCATCATAACACATGGTGTCGACATAGAAAAAACTAAAATGCATACCAATAAAAGTGTCACGACGTCCTCCGAACTCAAGTGGATACTTGTGTCGTGACCTGTCGAATCACAACACATAGTCTGAAGTATTACAAGCCAAGCTCACACACATGGGGTAATAAAAGTCTAGAAATGATCCAAAATACATAAATGAAAACAAAGTTGTCATTTAAGAAAAGATCCTCAAGAGATACTCTTAGGTCTGCTAAAGGCCTTCTATCCTGACTTCACTGAGCATTCACATCACCTGAAAATGATACTCGAAAAGGTCAACATAAAGTGGGTGAGCTCGTAGGTTTAGAGTATAAAACCAGTTGCTGTGCTAGAATCTAAGTAGGACAATAGTGCAATATAATAGCGGAGTGCAAGCAGTAAACATAGCAATCCAATAGCAGTCATAGTAGTCATAACATATCACAGCAATCAAATCATACCAACCGTTCAACAATGGTCTAAGCGCTTATAGTCCTGATTATGCTTACCAGCTGAGCTTACACAAGTCAAGTTGTAGTTATTTGTCATTCCAGATAGCATGCATTTAACATATACAGCAGATTCCATCGCAATTATAGCACATGGACAATTGTCCAAAAAACGTCGGTAAGAGTTTAGCACAAAATTAAAACAGTTTGAAATAAATTTGAGTATCATTTTCTCCCAAGGAAAATAGTTTGTAAGTGGGGCTACAAGAACATACTTTAAACAAGGATGAATAGTAGCTGAGAATAAGATGGTCAAACAAACAACGAGCATCGACATCTAGTCACAACCTATAATTGTGTACGACTCTGCTAAAGTATATTTGTAATGTGTATATTTGAAACTTGATGCATACAAGTTTTTAAACGTGTTTTGTATCTTGTCTATGTATTATGGTTGTGTGGTGTTGGCAAATTAGATCGAAAAAATACACGGAGGTATATATATATTATATATATTTATATATATATATATATTATTTATATATTTATATTAGGGATATATGTATCTTATACTTTTTTAATAAAATAGGTAAGTTAAAGCTAATAAAAGTTAATAAATAGACGATAAGAAATCAAAATATCTTCAAGCAATTTACTTAGTAAATCCCAAGTTATCTAGGTTAGGTGTATAAATTATAAGTATTAACACGTTTTAGATATACAAAATAAATATTAAAAGTTTTATAATTTATAGAATTATAAAATACAATTTGTCTTTTAGTCGAGTATTAAAATACTAATATTTTATTATTTCATCTTTTTTTAGATTTTTAAGAAAGCAGGTTGTTGTAAAAATATTTTTAAGTATGATATTTTTATAAATTTCCGGCATGACCCGTTTGTTTATAAATGCTTTCGAAGGTCTTAAACCTTATTTTCAAACACTTTTTCTCAAATAGTCATTTTCTGACAAAATGCCGAAATCTATGTTTACGCTACGTTTTTATCAAAACACGTTTTTCAAACGACTATTTTAATCATCCTAAACTCATATAAGTATAAATTGATCAAAATCCGCTTTAAACATTTAAGTTACTAGTTTTTCACTTATTGGGCCATAAGACCCAATGTTAGTTGTTGATCCCAATAGAATAGATCTTTAATCCCTTTATTAATTTTTTTAAATCTTGTATAAAGTTTAGTTATGCAAGATAAATCCAACACAACTGTAGTAGAAACTTTAATTTGTGAATTTCAAAGGATATGCGGAATTAGTCAAATGATACTAAGAAGAATTTCATGGAAACGTAATGGAACAAGATCAATAACAAAAGTTTACCAAACTCTCAGCCTCAATTATACGAACTCTCTTATAGTGTTTGAGTTTACAAATCCTTTAAAGCTACGTATAACACTTTTCTAGATATTGAATTCTATATAAACATTATGCACTTGGCCTCCTTTATACACCAAGGAGTACTATATGCTTCAATACTTCTAAGTTATCATGATCTTCTAACACATAACTTATCCGTAATCTTTTACAAAATATCTCATATTAATCCCAGTTAGTAAGTGCTTGATAAACAATATCTCATCTTTATCCTTTCTCTTGGCTCTTATCCTTCTGAAGTAGAAACTCTTCTAGTAGTTGTAATCTTTCAGCAGTTGTAACCAGCAGCATTAACTTTTATACTAGCAGCACTAACTGTGTACAAGCAGTAGTAACTACTTAGAACATTTTCTTCATTTTTATAAGCAGTACTAAGTTACACTAGCAGTACTAACTTTATGCTAACAATTTCAACTTTACTCAAGCCGTACTAACATATACTAGCAGTACTAAGTTACACTAACAGTAGTAGCTTTTATACTAGCAGTATTAACTACTTAGTAGTATTTCTTCTAAGCCTCTGAGCAGTCTTAACTTCCATTAGCAGTAGTAATATATACTAGCAGTAGTAACTAGTAGTACTAACTACTTAGCATATTTTTCACTAATATCACTAACAACACTAAATTATGCTTAGCAGCGGTAACTCTAACCTTAGCAGCAGTAACTTCCAAACAGCTTCAAAAAGTATTTTAATCCCAACAATCCCCCCCTAAACTTGATGTTCATCTTCTGAATCTTCAAGTTTCTTGATTAAAAGCTTTATCTTTACTAAGAGGATGCATTCAAACACTTCCAGGATTCTTGAGCTGCTTTGTCATGAGCTTAAGGAGTTAATAGCACATCTCATTTCAATGGTCAGTTTGAAACTTCTTGTTGAGCATTTTTATGATTGTTGCATGTGTGAGTGGATACTTTTTCTCTACTAGCATAAAGATATGCAGATTCTGAAATCTAACAAAATGTACTCCACTTGAAGAAAATAGCTTCCAAACTGTCACATTGTATCCTTGTAGATTTCTCCATACTTTACTTTCTACATCAGGTTTAAACATCACTTTCAGATCACCCCATAACACTCTTTCATATGCCTCCTCTAGCCTTGTATTCACATGTTCAGCTTTAACCAACTTCCAGAGTATTTCCAGGTCTTCTCTGTCAATGTTTTGAAGTATCTTAATCATTGATGAGTACCTCCTTGAACTTCCATCTGCTCTTATGAGTTGAAAGTATCCCATCGTTCCTTCTTTGATGATTTTCCAGTCAACAATTATTGGAGGCTTAGTGGCTAGTGGTATAGCATCAACTGCTATTTCTTCTTCATCAATAACAATCTCCATATGCTTTTTCATCTCATCTTCTTCTTGATCATCATCTATCTTTTGCTTCTTAATTCTTTCTTGTTCTAGCTCTGTGCCTGCTCTTTTAGAACTACTTTCTTCTGCTCTTGTTACACTGCCTTCATCTTTCTCTTTACCTCCTTTCACCACTTCAGAATCCATAGATACAAATGAGTCTATCCAACCCATGGTCTTGTCAAAGGCCTTCTGAACTTCATCAAAGCTTTTGTTCTTCAACTGATTGTGAGTGAATCCAGCCATGTTCTTCAGATAGGTATACATTTTATTTCTCGTTTGAGCTTTGGTTGGTGGTTTTCTTCTCTGCTCTTCAGCTCTAAGTCTTACAAAATGCTTCTTTCTTTTATCTATGAGTTTTACAAACAGCTTTGACTTTTCTTCAATAGTTCAATGCCTCCTTGCTCTTATGCATGTCACTTCTTATAGCTACGCGCTATAATCTGCTTCACCATCATAGCTTGAACATCATCCCATTCAGGAATGTTTGCATCTTCTTCTCTTTGTATTGCAAGCTTCTCTTCTTCTTCTAATTCAGCATCTAATTGAGCTTGAAGTTTTTGAGCAACCTCCTTATCAAAATAATATGTTCTTTCTTCTCAACTGGATTTTTTCAGGCTCAACCATTTTTGGCATTGGCCTTTTGTCTTTATCCTGAGAAAGTTGGGATGGTTGTGAAGGTGATGTTGTTGTTGTAAATTCACTTGGTTCTTGAACTATAACCCCTCTAGCTTGGTTTTGCAGCTTTGATCTCTATTAAAGTCTGAGCCAGGGTCAATTCATCAACAGTTGTTGTTGTAGTACTGTCAGTAGTAACTTCAGCAGTACTAACTACAACATTAGCAGTAGTAACTACTTCACCAGTAGTAGTAACTGGATCAGCAGTAGAAAACATCTTTTCCAGCATACAACCTTTTCTATGCATATCTTGTTCTTTTATAAGATACACCAAATCATAATTAAATCTAGCACCTACCTCACTGAGTCTCATTAAATAATGTAACCTCCTTCTTCTTGGTTATTTCATTCAATTTACCTACCTAGTTTGTTGCATCCTCGGGGATAACCAACCTTCATCTTCAGAGGAAACCACTTTTCTGATGATTCTACAACCTTGTATAATCTTCTGAGCCTGTGAGTTCTTGACCCTCCTTTCTTTTCCATCTTCTTAACCTTCTTTTTCAATTTAGTAATCTTTACAGCTTGAGAGGTCTTTGTTTTCTCTAAGTCAAGAACTCTTTGTGATAAGCTGGTATAAAGTTCCATCAATTCATTTAGTTTCAGTCTATCCTCACCACTAGGCAGTGGGTTATTGGAATGTGTAGGTACACTTGCCATATTTTTTATATCATCGGTTACAGGTTCTGTTTAAGGGACCACTAGTGAGATCCTCAGTGTCTTCTTGTTTTTCTAGATTATTTCTTTTGGGGTTGTAGTTATTGTAGGTTGAGTAGTAGTGGGTGTATGATGGGATATCAGATGGTATCTTTAGAACCTTTACCTACCTTGTTCTTGTGCTTGACAAATCCTTGTTAGAACTAATGGTGTGTACCATACCAGAAAAGTCTTTTCTATGCTTTATGTTAGAAGGACCTCTTAGTGTGAGATGGGTGGAACATAACTCTTTTATGTTTGGAGACATTCCTTCAACTTAGTTTATTAAGAACACTTGCACAAACCTTGGATACATTAGAAATTTAACCCCACCTTAGTTCTTCCACATATAATATCAAAATATACTTGGAAAAAGTTGAATTTTTTAGTTTGTGGCAAGAAGATGCATCAGAGGCGGCCATGAGTGCTACTAAATTCGTTCCAAGCAGTAGTATTAGCACTAAGGCATTGCAGAACTGTATGGATAAGAAATTTCCATTGTGGTGAAAAGAAAGCTTTATAGAATGTAAGCTTTTGTGTAAGATTTTCATACCCCATTAGTGTCAGCTGTTTAGAAATTATAACATTTGGCAGACATTCAGTACCTTCAGCATCTTCTATTTGAAGATCACTTCTTATACTTGTCTCAGTGTTGATCACCTTCTTCTTATCCACTAGGGCTTGAATCTGCACTTCTCCATTAACAGTTTTCACCTTTGCAGTAGTCCATAATTGCTCAATACATGAAGTATAGATTGTGGGATTCACCGTTAATGCATATTTGATAGGATATGCGTTCAAAAAATCTAC
Source organism: Tanacetum coccineum (assembly GCA_026074375.1). Taxonomy (NCBI): domain Eukaryota; kingdom Viridiplantae; phylum Streptophyta; class Magnoliopsida; order Asterales; family Asteraceae; genus Tanacetum; species Tanacetum coccineum. Next base: position 7,221 of record BQNB010001788.1, on the reverse strand, counting down.
AATTTGCTCGAATCTATCACTTTCAGTGGGTTTATCTAAGAATGCGAACTTTAGGGCAACCATTGATGTTGGGTTTTGATGATTAACAATGAAATTGAGTTAGGGTTTATGATTAGAGGGTATAACAAAGATTGAAATCGATTAAGTGATTGAAAGAAACCCTCAATCAAAGTATTTATGAAATCACCCTCAACAACATTAACTTGAACTAGCAGTACTAAGTTAAGACTAACATCATTAACTGACCTGCCAGTAAAGTGTAACCAACAGTAGTATAGTTATGCATGGCTGTATTAACATAACCAGTAATAATAGTTTATGCTTAACAACAGATTAACTAACACTGGCAGTTAGTAAGTTGTATGCCTAGCTACATTAATTTGAGGCATAGCATTAACTCGATTTGGTTCAAAAAGCATTTCATCTTATTTTGATTCTACAAGTCTCTTTCTGTTTTTATTCTCACTTATATATCAAGTTTTTTCCACCAATTCACTCTATCAACTTCTTATATCACACAGTCCTCTTTTTGTTTTTATTCTTCTATATCTCTCAATTCTATACTCACTGAATCCACTCTGCTTATTTTTATTTCACACATCTATCTTTTTGTTTTTCATTCTCCACTATATTCGCAATTCTTTTTCTCCTGATTTTTTTATCTCTGTCTGTTTTTATGTCACACACCTCTCTTTTGTTTTTCATCTCACCATTTCTCTTATTACATCATAATTATTAATTTATAACACGTAGTAGTTAAGTATAACTAATAGTATTAACTCAGCATAGCAGTATTAAGTACAACTAGCAGCATGATGACATACTGTAATCTAATGAATCAACCAAGAACAATGAGATTAGTGATATGTGGGTTGGATTGTTAGAGAACTTGGATGGAATGGATGAAATGTGTATTAATGAATGTATGGAATGAAATAACAAAATGAACCAACCTAACCCTCTCCCAAGACTAGGAAAGGGTGTATATAAAATACATACCATGGCGGCCAGGGCTGGAAGTTGGGCCACCCCAGGGCTTGTGCCGGATAGATTACTTAATCTATCCTATATACTAACCTACGAGCTAAGACTTGTTAACAACTTTGGAACGGTGTCGACACTTTTCGTGTTTCCAATAATTCCCCCTAAGGGAGGCACTCCATTTACAACTTTAAACCTAGCATACTATGTTTATCCTTAGTCTTTTAGCTGTTTATTCTTGTCTTTCTCTTGTGAATATGTTGTAGTGATCATTGACTTCTTGGTTTGAGCTTGTTCCTTGATACTGTAATTTGACATAGTGATTCTTTGCATCTGAGATCAAACCAAGATAATCTCCTACGCCAACTTGTTAATTTGAACCTTGTGGATTGCGACTTCTGGACCGGACCATGCTCATACATTTTGAAAGCTTTTAACTGGTTGCATCTTTCTTGAACTCTTTAACTTTAACACTTTGAACTTCTAGAAAGATATGTGGTATCAGAGTAGCGGAAAGTCCTTGAAAACATGTACTTGAGCTTTATGATGACTTTATGTTTGTCGGTTAGGGTTTATTATATGTGCATGGGTGATGGATCTTGTTGAGCCAAGCTGTGAAAATCAGGATACCTCCCTCCCATTTTACATAGCCTGCATAAATAACAGTTAGCAATAAAGCATGGGGACGAATATGGCTTTGTCATTCGCCCTGGTTTGTTGTGGAGGAAACCTTCGAATCCGTGAGGGATTGACCTGTATTCAGATAGATTCAATTTGAGAAGATTCTTCTTTGACAAGGATTTCCAGGTGTAGTATTGAATCTTTCTCACACATAAGTCTTAGATTCTCGTACTCAGGCATGTTCTCATTATCGGAAAAGTCTCAAAGCGACAGCACGATAAGATTGACAGTGAGTTACTTTCTCACCGTCTTTGATATAGAAAATTGATTTGAAAATCAATCGGCTTGTAATCACTTACAAAATCTGTTTTTGACACCCGAGGAGTGTTTATCATTTCAAAAATTTCTTAACAACGTTGTTCCATTTCCTGGAACATTAGTTTGATTCCTCTATAGAATCGCACCAACGTTTTTTCCAGTTGTCACAGTTCTGATTAATAAAGAATCGCACAAGTTACTACCATGAGCCTTGCTTTGATGGTTGACTCAAGCAGGATTTACATCTTTCATTTGTGAATGAATTCACTCTGTTGTTTCTGGCATAAATCACAAGGATTTGCCGAGGACTCTTAAATATGTCTTGTATATTCACTTTGTGTGAATTAGCAAGAAGAATTTAGCAAGTGTCCTTATGAGATTATGGATGATCTCTTATGGGTTAGACTTCAATAGTGCACTTTAGATTTTAATGTTGATCGGAGGCTGGAGTGGAAGTGCCACCTTTTCAATATCCACTAACTCGGATGTGAGAAAGTCAATAGAAATTGAGTGTCATCTCCATGAGTTTTGAAACAAGTCTTTCTGACCTTTGAGTGGCTGGGCAGGGGTTGTGCATAGCGTTCACTGGGTCCATGACTATCTTCAATGTAGACAACACTGAGTGTTTCTACAGCTTGTATTGGACCGGTTTCTGCTCTAAGTGTTATCGAGGGCTTCTTTATTTTTCACACTTTATCCTTCCTTGTTCTTTTTCATTCTTCAACCCCTTCAATGCATTACCGAGACTTCATGACTAACACCTTGTTGGGTTTGTTCCAGTGTTAGCTCTGTCTTAGTCGGCATTATTCCCTTTTCTCACTTTTTCTCTTTTTTATCATACCTAAGGACTTCTACACTAACTAGTGGATATCCCTGGGTAGATCTCGGTTACTGGCATTGGATAGGGGGATTGAAAACTAAGACCTAACGCCTTATAACTTCAAGAATTTAGTAAAATGGTCCGACTTTTGGATAATTTATCACCAATCTTCCAAAAAACATTTGAAAATTTCAATCAAATGTTTTGATATAAATATCAATACAATTTACACTTTGAGTGTTTTCATCACACTAAAGTCCCCCTTAAACATGTGCATCGTTATCGTAGTACACTGCTAGTATAGAGTGCATTGAGTCTATTTTATTTGTTCACTTCTGTCAGTTTTATTAAGTCCGGTTAATTCACATTTTCTCCATTGATCCAAAATGTCTATTCCCTTGTTACTTTTGGTATCAATTGATTAACCCAGTTCGGGGGACAAATGAGATTGATACAAATTGGAACATGTTATTGCTCCCACTCAATTTCTTGAGGGTTTATAAGATGATGCCGAGTCACTTATTGAAATTTGATTTTACTGAGAAATTCTTGAAAAAATTTAGTACTCGAGCATATCTTATTATTACACTCAATTAAGTCTACTACTAATAATGTACATATTCACAGTAAGTGGTTTACGCGAGGATAGAAACTTTTTAAGGATGAGATAATTTTTCTGATAAATTTTCATATGGTCTTTGTAGAAGCGTAATTAGGTCACCCCCGTATGGTCGTCCACGACAATTTCTCCAAACTCATCATTATCCTCCTTGTCTTTAGCCTCTTGTCAATAGACTGGTCATGGCTCTCGCGTTTGCTTGTCACGTTGGCTCCAAAGGTCTCTGGCAGTCCCATTCATATTCCCTTGAGGCGATCTTAAGAACAGTCCTACGTCATCTAGAAGTTACCATAGTGACTTGTGGAGTTCGTCAATGGATCAATCTGGTTCTTTTTTGTCTTTTTTCTGTAGATGAATCTTCTTGGGTCGGAGGTATGGAGTTAAGCATTTGTCTTCTAAGATTTGAATCTGTACGGTGTAGGGCATTGGTGGATTACGTTTTTCTGGATAACTTTTATTTTCAAACCCAGGTGAAGATCTCCACACGTTGCTGGATGAACAACTTACGCTGATGTAAAATTCGTAGGAGACATTAAAAGCAATCGTTTCTTCAAGCTTAGATTAATCATTTCCATTGCACAAGAAGAAGAGCAGATTTTCTTAATGTCTTGGAGCTTAGTATGTGTAAGTCGCTTATTGAACTTGTAGAGAGCATCATCATCCCTTCGTACTGTAATCCAATCAAGATGCTTATAATCATGCCATTCGACAATTTCAACCTTTGTGACAGCAATTATCCGTCTTTTTGAATAGACGTCCCGAGCTGATTCCCTTAAGAGTTTGAAAATGCTAGAATGTCGGGCGCTTCTTACCCCAATGCGAGATACAGAGGGCGAATTTGTCGTATTTGACGATCGTTTGACTCCACATCGAGTTAGGCACTAAGTCTTCTATCCATTTGACATGTCGTAATCTGCAGCCTTAGTCTTTGTTACTGTGAAGTGTAGTACTTTCGGCTTGAACACACCATGTAGATATTCCAGGTCGTTGTTGATGAAGTTGATGAATTGGTTATAACACGGAGGACCCTGAGATTTTGGAACTACGGTAGTGGCTGTCGCTGATCATGCGGATATGGCGACCTCAGGGTATGATAAGTCGAATTTCTCAGTTGTGGCTTTGTTGACCTCTTCACAAAAAGATTCCAGTTCAGTCCAAACTTGTGCAACTGTGCCTGTCATCAGCTCATAGTTGGACTAGCTCGCAGTTCAGGTGTTAGGAGTTTGAACATTTGCGTTTAGACAAAACGGAGAAGTCAAATGTTAGAATCGGTTTTGTTATCAAACGAACTCTCGGGGTCTTGTTGTGCCAGACTTTGCTTAACAAGGTTGGACGTTTTCCAACATGGAGCGGCAGGAACAGAGAGTTTCCATGCATGATCAGGAGAAGGTAGTCTCGTAGGTTTTTGAAACCAATCAGGAAGATGTTGGACCTCTTCTTCTGCTTGTTCATCTTGGACACCTGTTTCAAACTCCTGGTCTGCAGGTCTTTCAGAGAATCTGTATCGGGTAGTCTGTCCATGTGTCTTGGTTTGTATTTCACTTGGAGCAATGGTTAAGAAGCGGGTTCCTTTCCTGACCGTTTCTTTTGGACCCCGGTCTGTTCAGCGGAGGGTTCTTCATTCATCATCACTGCACATCTCTAGGTCTCTTTTAATTTGATTGTATCGCAATATGTATATAACAGATTTGTAAGCTTTTACGCCTCAAACTAAGGTCCATATAGGAGCTATCTCTGAGCTCGAATGTTGCTGACTGTGATAGAATTGTTAGTTTCCATTCTTGCCAATTAGGATCTTTTTCAGCTATAATTCTGAGAGATTTTGCTGCTTACAGCATTGAGATAGTTGGTTCCTTTGATTGATCGCACCAGAACTTCAGACTCGAGTCTGATCGTTTTACTAACTTCTAACTTTAGGAATAATTTTGGAGCTTCTTTTTGACATTTTCCTTGATGATTTTTCTTCATACCGTCTCAATTGTCTCAAGGAATTGTTTGATTTTGCAGTAGAAGACTCTTCTCGAATTCTGTCATACTTCAGTTGAACTGCAACGTCCACTGCTTCCTGCATTTTATGGCTTAGATACTGGTCTACGGTGCTAGGAATAGAGGAAGCGCTTCAGCATATTAATTGGGTTTGCTTGAGTTCAGAGAGTTGTTCTTCTAGTAATGCTTTCAGTCAGATAATCCAAATTACGCGGAAAGTTGGGAAGATTTTGTAGGTGAGGAGCTTTGTGTATAGTTTGCTCGGGTGTCTAATTGGTTGTTGTTGTGGTTGAATGATGACAGATGGTGGTTGTTGGAGGGCGATTGCTTTAGCGATTGGATATTAGTATCAATGAAAGAAGTGGCTTCTGTATTTTGTCGAAAAATATCATCAACACCAGTATCTTGGTTTGGATTCAGCATGTTGGAGACGAATCCAGAAGTTACTTGAGTATCAATGAGAGAGGTGGCTTCAGTATGTTGTCCAAAAATATCGTCAACACCAGAATCTTTGTCATTACTTTATCTCTTTCATCAAGATCGGTATTGGTATCTTTGACTTCTTCATTTCCTTGATCCTCTGTATCTGTAGCCTCTTCTTGCGTCTTTGCTCCGACAACATTTTTTCCTTCATCTTCATCGTCACTATCTTCATCATCTGATGATGAAATACTAGAATTATCTTCTTCAGTGTCCTCTTCATGTATTATTTCATCATCATGGGTCGTGAGCTTCGGATGTACAAAATCATCACCATCATTATCTGATTCAGTCAATTCTTCATCATCATCATCATCAGCTTTCTTATCATCGTCATGTGCATCATCATCTTCTTGATCATTCTCATCATCGTTATGGTCATCATCATCTTCTTCTTCCTGAGTAGTCTCATGAACGTCATGTTTCTCTGCATCGTCATCATCCTGATCTTGCTCATCATCTTGATCATCGTCGGTTGATTTCCAAGATATATCATCCTCTGAGTCATAATCAGGAGCATCGGGAACCCCTGGTTTAACACCAGTTCCTTCATCTGCTCCAGAACCACTAGCATGAGAGCTATGAGTTTCTTGACGGCTTCTTTTTATGACTATTTTGAGTTGCTCAGCCTCTGTCAAATCTGCCTCAGAGATATTCTCCAGCTCTGTAGTCTTTTGTTTCCTTTTTCCAGACTTCTTTTCCTTGGGGGCAGTGGGAGGCTTCAGTTTAGGGATTGCATCTGTATTAGCTTTCTTCTTGCTTCCTTTTGTCTTAGGAGGAATTGTTCCTGAAGCCATAGCATAATACTCTTTGTAGGATTCTGAGTTGCGGATGTCCTCGTTGGTTAATGTCACTGGCAAGATAGCCCCGTACAACTGAGTGGTTTCATTCCTTGATATAACATTGATTGTAGTAAACATTGGATCATCTCTGGCATAGTGCCAATTGACCTTGTTTCTTCTAGGAATTGAAGGATCTTTTTCCATCACATAGTTGACGACTAACTTGGTGAACCGAGGATAGTACATCGCACTGCCCTTCTTCATACTTTTGTTCTCACGCGCCACAAGTACAACTCCTTAATTTTGGATGGTGCTAAACGATATGGCGCACGCGCCACAGGTGCAACACCGAGAATAAGATCAATACGGAATTAAACTTGCCTGGGTGGCGGAGGTCCCGGTAATTCTTCAGGAAATACCTCGGGAAAATCTCGGATAACTGGAACATCGTCTAATCGCTTCTCCTTTGATTCTTGTTCAGTCACTTGAGCTAAGAATAGCTCACAACCCTTCTCGATATACTTTCGAGTCTTAACGCCTTCGATAACCAACGTCTTACCCTCTAGGGGAATTCTAACCTTTTTCTCTCCACACAAAATAGCGGCATCATATCG